>JBAMBO010003525.1:0-112805 GCA_037044535.1 Lordiphosa magnipectinata
AGACCAAGGACATGGTTGAGCCTGGCAACTTCGTAGAAACCGCCCAGGTCAACAAACCCACACCAGCAGTGACATCTCCACCTTCTCCGACCAAGGACCTTGGTGAACCTGGCAACCTCGTAGAGACTGCCCAGGCTAGCCATCTGTCATCCCCGCTGTCATCGAGCCCGCGGAAAAACAGGAAAAACCGTGACGTTCGCATCCGAAAACAAAGGGTTCGAAGCTCGGGAAACAAGGAGTCAGCTCTGAACAAGGAGTCAACAGAGAACAACGAGGCAACAGAGAACAACGAGGCAACAGAGAACAACGAAGCAACAGAGAACAACGAGTCACCAGAGAACATCGAGTCAACAGAGAACAAGGAGTCAACAGAGAACAACGAGTCAACAGAGAAAAACGAGCCAACAGAGAACGAGGAAGCAACAGAGAGCAAGGGAACAACAGAGAACGAGGAAGCAACAGAGAACAACGAGGCAACAGAGAACAACGAGGCAACAGAAAACAACGAGGCAACAGAGAACAACGAGTCAACTGAAAACAACGAGGCAACAGAGAATAACGAGTCAACAGAGAACAACGAGTCACCAGAGAACATCGAGTCAACAGAGAACAACGAGGCAACAGAGAACGAGGAAGCAACAGAGAACAAGAAGTCAACAGAGAACAACGAGCCAACAGAGAACGAGGAAGCAACAGAGAACAAGGGAACAACAGAGAACGAGGAAGCAACAGAGAACAACGAGGCAACAGAGAACAACGAGGCAACAGAGAACAACGAGTCAACAGAGAATAACGAGGCAACAGAGAACAACGAGTCACCAGAGAACATCGAGTCAACAGAGAACAACGAGGCAACAGAGAACAACTAGGCAACAGAGAACAACGAGGCAACAGAGAACAACGAGGCAACAGAGGACAACGAGGCAACAGAGAACATCGAGTCAACAGAGAACAACGAGGCAACAGAGAACGAGAAAGCAACAGAGAACAACATGGCAACAGAGAACAAGGAAGCAGCAGAGAAGCAACAGAGAAGATCGAAGACCGAGAAGAAATCCCAGACGAAACCAAGGCGATCCCAAAGATCAATCCCTCGAGTTCCCAGCACGAAATCAGTTGATTGGTGGTCGACAACGCCGGACGGCCAAAGTGGCCGACCGAAAGGCCTTCCAACAAGAGGTACCGTGCGATGACCAGGTCAAAGCTTGCCCAGACAGGGTTCCCGCACCAGCAACAACAGAGGACACACACACAGAAGAGCACGAGCCAGAGTCATCCCCCTTCCCAGAGCCAAACAGTGCTTCCACAGGCGAGAAGGAAGCCCATCAGAAGTAACCACCACCGAACAGCAAAGCGGAGCCAACAGAGTCAGCGGGGGCCACTTGAGGGTGGCGCACCACAACAACGTCCCCGCCCCCGTAAGGGGAAACTCCCGGCCTGGCTGTTCGGAGTCATCACCTAGCGTAAGAAATACTTTTAAGCTAACTATTGTTCACCGCACCATAGACAGGCTCAGCACAGGATAGGAGTAGTTTACATTTGTCAGGCACTAATACAAATTCAAGTCTCCAGGTGATCAATATGGCGGCCCCACCGCAAGGGGAACTCCCTCATGGACAAGACGATCAGGCTCCACTTGCAGAATCCACTGAGGCACCCATGGAATGTCGCGTGGAAACTGCTGGGCGATTACTACCACTCGAGGCGATCCGATTCCTGGAACAGGAACTTAAAGAGAGTAACAGAGTTGGAGGACGGTTCCTACGCCGTTTTGGAGCACACACCTTCCGGATCCAAATCAGTCGAGCCCGAAGAATTTTTATTTGTTTTCACACCCCGAAATAAGGGGGGGTGTGAAGTATCACATTTTTAGCTAGGGACATATTTTAGTCTATAAGTTGTTTTGTAGGTCATAAGGAGCTAGGGAACATTTTTTAGTTTATAAGGACACTGAAGTCATAGAACTAGTTCACGAGGTGATCATCACTGACGACCAGCAGCAGCCACGACATGCACACAGCAGCACACGCACATACAAACGCAAGCCGGTTGACAACGAGCGACGCCACCAGAAAGCTACGCATTTACACACACCCACACATACCAACGGAGCCAGCCAGATGCGAGCGACAAACGGTATGCAACAGCCACGACATGCACACAGCAGCACACGCACATACAAACACAAGCCGGCGGACAGCGAGCGAGCGACGCCAACAGAAGCTACGCACATACCAACAGAGCCAGCCAGAAGCGAGAGACAAACGGTATACACATAACGTTAGACATACACACAGCTAGCACACGTACATACAAATTGCCAGCCGGCAGACAACGAGCGACAACAACAACAGAGAAGCCACGCACTCACACACACCCACACACACGCATGCCAGCAAATCAAAACCCACCCCGATGCGATCACGTGGTCCGCGCCAGCCATGCGCTAGAGCGAGAGGCTGACAGCGGCGGCCACAAAGCTGCAGAATTCTGGAGCAGCGGTGCCAGAATTAGGTCACGGCCAACGTTTGGCAAACGCGAGAAGTCAGTCTAGTTTTCCCCGCGATGATCGACGGACGTGTTAAAATTCTAAGTCTCGAGCCGGTATCTTATAGTGCCACGCCCCGCCGTAGTACCAACGCGTTGTGCCCAACTGCCCAAAGAGATCCTGTGTGGTGTCCACCGACGAGGAGCAGAGTCCGAAGACAACGAACGACAACCAGCAAGGGAATCACTGCGAGGGAAATCTAGTCCAGCGGGTAAGCCAGGCTTAGCTGCAACAGGAGGTAGGGAAAACAATGGTGCGGTTAGGGAAACCTCTCTTTCGTGCTCACATGTGCCCCAGCCCCCTTGAAAAGTTGTAAAAGAAAATATCAAAGTAGAAATAAACCTGTGTGTAATAAGTTAAATTCGCGCATTTGTGTTAGCTAGTGTCCCCAACTCAACTGTACCACGGTTGATCAAGCTAGCATGCCTTGCTGGGTCGCCGAAGGCATGCGACTGGAGTAATCGTGGTCGGTACACGTGGGTAAAGGGTCGATTTGCGCTGGGTCGCCGGCATTTCGACGTGATACACACGGAGAGTGGGTACAAGCAGAGACAAGCCTCAGATCTGGTCAGAGAACCCGTAGAATTTACTTGTAACTTGGTTCCTACGACCTCACTGTACCGGGTGGGTGAAATTAACACACCTTGCTGGGTCGCCGGAGGTGTGGTGATTTGGCCGACTTGGACCGGCATACGTGGGCAAGGCGTCATTTTGCGCTGGGCTGCCGGCAAAGTGACGTGTTGCACACCTGTGTCGTAGGTGCAGTGGGTGCGTCTCAAGCGGGTGTGAGGTTAAGTCTGGCCAACCTGTGCTGGGTCGCCGACAGGTGGCTAGGGCTTACCTCACAACCACCAAGGGATCCGCTACGCTGAGCTGGGTCGCCGTCAGCGTGGTGGGTACCAAAAAGGCAACCCCAATTATACAAGTTTTTGCCAAAACTATCAGAATTTTTCCCTTCCCAAGTCCCGGCACTTCTATAAATTTTCTTGTAAGTGACCTTGGACAGGACTGAGTTCTACCTCAGCTGAAAAAACTTCCTTACACAGTTTCTTTAATTCAGTCCATTTCTGTTTGGTGGATATTACACTTCTAAATTTATTCGTATAATGATTACGCTTTGAGGTATTGATCATATTATTTACAAGACTTGTAAGTATTTTAAACCGCATGTAGTGATCAGAAGTCTTGTACCTCTTCCACATTTTATAATCTGTGTCACGCTCTGTAATTTTTTTTCGCAATATCCCGTGAAAACCAAGGTTTATGCCTTTTATTTACAAGTACAAATTTATTTAGTACAAATTTGTCATATAATAAATTTATATAAGAGGATAGTTCACTTAACTGGGAATTGACGTCTGAAAAAGAATAAATTGTGTTCCAATTATAGAGATAAGTTGTCCTGAAGTTGTTTGTAGTCAATGTGTTTAAAGTCCCTATACCAGACGGTTGTGTCGCTTAGTATAGGATTAAACTCGTATGTTATGAAGATGAAATCGTGCTTGGAGAAAGCTGGTACTGCGACCTGGTCATACAATAAAATTTTGTCCGTATCACTAACAAAAAAAACGTCAAGCAAGGTATCAGTAGTGCCAGATAAATGCGTAGGAGTAGTTGTATTGACAAGATTTAATCCCAAAGATGCCATTTCTAAGGATAAATTTCAAAGGATAAAATCTAATAAAATATTACTATTCAAATCGCCTGTTATCACGATATCAGTAAAACTTAAAGATAGTGAAGAAATTATGTCCATTACATCCGAGTAGTCAATGGCACGGTGCGGCCGATAGAGACAGCCAATAAGTAAACTTATTGCACTACCCCTACCTTCAACTTGCAGAAACAAGTATTCTATTGCACTCCGCGGAGGCTGTTTGCACATAACTTTGGCTTTAAGATTTTTATTAACAAAAATTGCAACTCCTCCCGCATGGCTTTCTCTGTCAGATCGGTATAAATCAAATCCGTCACATAGAACTAAGACATCACTTAATTGGGGAATGAACCACGTTTCAGACACACAAATTACATCGACATTTGACTTCACAAACAGATATCTAAACTCTTCAATTTTTCGAGCAAGGCTTTGAGCATTTATGTGACAAATGTTCAGTCCAGTGTTTTGTTTAGCAAGAATCCTATTCATTGTACCACTGTTCGCTGTGGACCTATTTATATGATTATTAATATTGAATTTTTTATAGCCTTTAGTAGGGCACGCAATTTAAGGAAACCTTACAAAAATACAAAAATATGGTAATACACAAAACATAATTCGCTTAATATTCTAACATTAATGTTGGATATTATTGAAATACAGTAAACACTAACGAAAAAGATTATTTGCAGCTGACTCTTCAGTTGCTTCGCGCTGCTCTTCTGGGTTCTCTTCACTTTGCTCAAATAATTTTTGCGTGTTGTCGATGCGCAATACCTCGCCTCCCGCTCTCTTAGTAATATGCACGACTCCACGCCTCGTAAAAACAGAAGAGATGCGCTTACGCTTTTTTAAGCGCATGGCCTCTTTAAAGATAGCGTAAGAGTCTTTGGAAAGCTGCTCATTAATATAAAAAGGTGCCGCTGAGTCGAAGCGCAAGAGCTGAAGTGTCAGTGGAGTTTTAGTTTGCTTTCTCAGTGCACCGGCTGCCCGCATTACCGCAGCCTTATAGCGCACGTGCTCCATTCTAACAATGATTGTTGGGACAGCAATTGTGTTTGTGTTCTGCTGCCTGACCCGGAAAATCTCTTTCACCCTTGGGGGTGTTTGAAGGTTGAGGGCGAAACAAAGTGAGTTGAAACCGTCTTAAGGTTCTCATCATCAACCACTGGAACACCATTGATTCGCAGATCACTTGCCGTGCTCGCATTGGACAGCGCCGCAAATCAGGCATCCAACTCACCGATGCGCCCGCGAAGTGCCTGCACTTCACCAGCCTCAGCTTCAAGTTGAACGACCCGGTTTTTGATTTGAAGAGCCTCACCGGCCTCAGCCTCCAGTTGCTGCACACGCTGGGTGAGTTTCTGCATCTCGTCAGTCACAAGACCCAACTTCTCCAAATAATCATGCAGAATGCGCTGCTCTGACTCCCGTACACTGGCCGTGATGTGTTCGACATGTTCGCCAATCTTCTGGTCAATCATCTGGAGCAGCAAAAGGGATAGAGCATCAGAAGATCGAACGCCTTTGACATCCAGGCCAGTTTTCTCGCGTTGACGTTTTGAGGGTGGAGCCATTTGATTGTTTTGGTGCTTTGAGTGAGGTTTTTCAGTTTCGTTTAATAAGTGTTCTAGTGTGAGTGGTTTTGGTTTTGTTGTCTTTGTTTGTTATTGTGTTTGATTATGCCGCACAATTTCAATTTGAAAGTTTTGGTTTGTAAATTGTTTGGTGAGCATGTATCTATTTTTCCAGCCACAGCACAATCACTCTTGGCTATTTTAAACCAGATTTTATTAATAAGAGTGAACTTTTTTAATTAATAGAAAATTATTTTCTGGAGCGATTTAAATTCCATTACTGGTATCGTATAAGTTTTCTGAATCCTTTGTATTTGAGCTCTCATTGACAACAGTTTCCAAGATTTCAGTAATTTCTTCATCAAACTAATCTTCAAAACACCTTACAGTTTTGGTGATTTTATTTGGAATCCATTTCAATTTAAATTTTGGAAGTGTCATAGTGGACAAAACAAAAGTCTTTGCTTCGCTTGAAGTCAAGTTTCCAATTAAAGAATTTCGTGTTGAAACTCCTTTTTTAAGAGCATCTTTAAGTGGATCACAATATTTCAAATTATTCAAACTGCCAAGTTTATGTATTACTTTAAGTATCAACGGGACTCGACCTGCAAAAGATCAATAGCCTTAGCGAATATTTCAGTGATACTACACAATTCTTGCAAAAAATCAATTTCTGTATTTGTAAATAATAGTTTTTTTAAAGTTATACAAACACTTTTTAAGTTGTATTTTATTTCCAAAATACGTTGAATACTGTCATGAAAACTGTTCAATCTTGTGGCGCAAGGAGCTATTACAAATTTTCTCAACTTCATCTGCAGCTTCTGTGGATCTGCTAACAGCACTCCAGATTGCCGTTGCTTTTGCTAAGGAGGAATTGTACAATCGCTTGAATGATGTGTTTAGTAGAGCCTGTTCAGCATCTTTCGTGACAATTAAGTTCAAAGTATGTGATGCGCATCTAAAGTGATTTGGCAAAGTAATTTCAACATCAGCTGAACTATCCAGTGTGATATGCACACATATAGAGTACCCACTGTACTCAGTACAATTCATAAAATACATATTGTAAACACTTTGTTGCAATATAGAAAAGACCCAAGCACATTTCAAGTGAAAAGTAATATGATCATCCGTTGGGCAACTAACGCAGAAACGCAGCGTCAGCATAAGTCAGTGGCGCAGTAAATACACTTTATCCATGTGCATATACCATCCTCTCTAATACACACAAACATAGAGCGCGTTCACCAGCATAAATCGATGACAAAGAATAGACTATTTTTGTTAGATTGTGCTGGTGAACAGGCATGATGTGCAATCACGATTTCTAATTTTCGTGATTGTGTTAGATGTGAATACATCAAAGAAATAGTTTGTTAGAATTGCTTGATTGTGATTTGTTATCGATAGCACACAGCTGTCAGTTGTAAACAAACAAGAAATTTAATGAAGACAAAAACAAAATGAATGTGTAATCTTCTTTGTTTTTAATTAATGAATTGGCAGAGGACGTGGTTTCGCAAGTAGCTCACGGAAATTCGTGTAAGGCTCTGACGGCTCTACTGGTTGTTGCGGAGGAGGAGGAAAACTTGAAAAGCCGCCTATTCAAACCGAAGTACAAAGTGACAGTACAAAATTACAGAATGGACAAATTCAAGGATTATTTCATGATGTCCCGTGCATCGTTAAGGACTCTCAGCTTATTGCCCATTAAATACTTTATTTATTTATTTATTTAGAGTTGACAAAAAAAGGTTGTCAACGAAAATGTATATACGTTACAAAAATTTGTATGAGCTAATGAAGCCTATCAAAGAAAATCTAATAAAATTACAAAATAAACTAATAACGACTCCGACACGGTGGGGGAATTTTATTTGCCCGTCCGGCCAGCTATGCCCCTATTCACAGCCAATTGTAGTCAGAGACGTTATTAGAGCTAACAAAAACTTTAATAATATAGAGATCGAGAAGAGGGAGAAAGAGAGAGAGAGAGAGAGAAAAAAACCAAAACGTATAGTTATGTAGGAACAAAGGAGAAAAAAAATAAGATAATATATTAAATTAAAAAAAAAAACTGAGATAGAGAGAAAAATATCTTAAAGTAAACTTTAAAAATAAAAAATGTATCCGTAAAACTTAAAACTAAATAACCGGAAAATCTCTGACCCGGTGGGGGAGGATTTTTTAGCCAGTCCGACAAGCTATGCCCCTACTCACAGCTGGGAGTGGTCAGAGATTTCCCCGGAGATAATTATAGAGAGACGTTTTTGGAGAGAAGAGAGAGAGATCTGTTGAGAGCAGGTGATAGAGATCATTGTAATTTTGACATAAGACCCGAAAACGATTGTGCTGGGCATAATCAGTTGTGCATCTGGGCAAGATTAAAGGTAAATAGTTTCTAGTTGGCCTAGAAGGAACGGAAAAGTTAAGGCGACCTAAAAGTTCGGTAGAGTCTACATCACTAATGATTAGCTTATGAAGAAAAGAAACGCCTAGGACTGTTCTACGATTAGCTAACGAAGAAAGGTTAATAAGCAAGAGTCTGCTGGAGTACGATGGCAGACGAAGGTTAGGGTCCCAATTTAGTCCACGAAGAGCAAAAAGCAAAAATTGCTTTTGTACTGATTCGATACGATCGATATGCTTTTTGTACTGCGGACACCAGACGGACGAGCAGTATTCAAGTACAGGACGGACTAGAGCAGTGTACAGGAGCTTTGTGGTGTATGGATCATTAAATTCCTTCGACCAACGTTTAATGAATCCAAGTACACCATTCGCCCTATTAACAATAGAGGAGATATGAGGATTGAAACTCAATTTGGGGTCAAAAAGAATTCCAAGATCAACAACTGTAGATATTCGTTTCAGGGGTTTATTGCCAATCGTATAAATAGCCAGCGAAGGTTTGCAACGATGGAAAGTCATAAACATGCACTTGGAGCAATTAAGGTATAAATGATTAACCAAGCACCAAGACTGCAAGGAGTTTTAATCATCTTGCAATCTAATGGAATGTGTCGGGTTGTTGAAAGATAAAATAAGTTTAACGTCATCGGCATACATAAGTATCCGAGAATAAGATTGTATTGTGGGTAGGTCATTAATAAAAAGAGTAAAAAACAAAGGACCAAGGTGACTACCTTGCGGTACACCGGACGTTACAGAGACGGGCTTTGAAGTGTCTGAACGTAATATAACTTTCTGCGTTCTATTTTTTAAATAGGCCGAAATCCAGAGCAGAAAAGAGGCGGGAAATCCTAACCGATCAAGCTTATAGAGGAGAAGATCATGGTTTACAGAGTCAAAAGCCTTACTAAAGTCGGTGTAAATGACGTCGGTTTGCTTTTTCTTAAGGAACCCATCATTAACCAATGAAGTAAATTCAATCAAATTGGCCATAGTTGACCGACGCTTAATAAACCCATGCTGGAAAGGTGATAAAATCGATTTGCAATAATGCTGAAAGGTGGAGGTTATAATCTCTTCAAATAATTTAGGAATAGCGGAGAGCTTAGCTATGCCTTTGTAATTGGAAATATCAGATTTTCCACCTTTTTTATGAAGAGGAATGATATAGGACTCTTTCCAAAGAGTTGGAAAGACTGAAGAATCGAGTGATAGATTGAAAATCTTAAGCAAAGGTTTGCATAAGGAACTACAGCACTCTTTGAGAACACAACTAGGAATGTTGTCAGGGCCAGGGGAGTATGAGGATTTTAGAGATTTCAAATGCGAAAGTAGGGAGCTTTCACTAATTGAGGGAACACAAATCGAGTTAGAAGAAGGAATGGTATATGGATAAGAAGTGTTAATAAAGTGGATAGAGGAATACGTTGATTGAAAAAAGTCTGCGAATAGGTCGACGGCAGCGGAATCATTGCCGGCCTTTTGGTCACCCAGAAAAAAAAAGAAGGTAGTGATGAAGATCTACGCTTAGAGTTCACAAAGCTATAGAATTGTTTAGGGTCCTCTGCAAATTGAATTTTGCACCGGGCAAGATAATTCTTATAGCACTCAGAGTTAAAAAGTGTAAAGTTGGATTTTGCTATTGAATATTTAGAGAAATCAACACCCAAGCCAGACCGTTTATACTTTTTGACGCATCTAGACTTAATATTTTTCAAATTAGAAAGTCTAGGGCAGTACCAAGGAGGATTAAGTGACGCGGGAGAAGCTACGCTATTAGGAACACAGATATCTAAGAGAGAATTAAGGGATTCGTAGAAAAAGGCAAAAGCAAAGTCAAAATCAACCGCTTTGAACAGAGGTGACCAGTCGTTGCACAAATAAGTTGATTTAATAATGTAAAGTTTCCTTTACGAAAACAACGACGAGGTTTATTAGGAATTTTAGAGGTTGATGGAGTAGTTTCAGAAACTGAAAGAGAGATTTCAAGAGTAGGATGGTAAATATCTTCGGGCAGTGATAGAGGGGCGGACCTAGAAACTACAGCATTAGTACTGTCAGCGACAAAGACAAGATCCAGCAATTTATTAAGATCGTTTGGAATTGAATTTATCTGAGACAAGGACATATCAAACAGATGATCTAAAAAGTCATGCTGTGTTGATGGCACAAGATAGGTTGACCCATTAAGATATGACCAGGCGATGTTTGGTAAATTGAAATCACCTACAACAACCAATGAGGCAATGTCTCGTAATTGGGCATAAACATCTTTTATACAAGTTATATGGTTGATATAAACTTGAATATCGGAAGAAGGAGGGATATAGGAGCAAGTAATATATAACGAGAAGGAAAGAAAAGAAACCTTTACGGCTATAAATTCCACACCATCAGGCAGACTTAGTGGAATTAATTCCGAACGGTGGCTTGTCTTCACTGCGATCAATACACCACCACCTCTTCGAGTAGGTCGATCATATCGATAAATAAAAAAATCATTTGACAAAATTTCACAATTAAAGATCGAAGGATTTAACCACGTTTCTGAGAGGGCAATAATATCAAACTCAAATGAAGCACTATTCAAGAACAAGGTAGAAAGTTTGGATAACAGACCCCTAACATTCTGATAGGCTATATGAGGACTAAAGGACAGAACTAGTTTTTTGAAACCCTGTTAGAGCTGGACCCTTAATTTGAGGGCAAGCTGACGGGTATTGGCCTTACACGATTTTTATGCCTAAACTCATGAACAATCATATCTGGCAGCCAAAATTCTGGGTCACATATGATTGGAAATGCTTCACCTGGAACACTTATGTTAAAGGAAGCTACATCACGAGGTTGGGCAAAATTAAACTGTGAAATCGAAAGACTTGCTGAGGATTTGCTTGCAATATAGGCGGTAATTTTCTCGCAAGTAGTTTCAGGAGACAGCCTAGACACAAAAACTGTTTTGCGTGGTGCTATAACAGTAAGAAGGGGAGGCTGTGAAGAAAGTGAAGCACTTTCATCAGGTTCAGGTGGCACTATTGGAGAACCAACTAGTCTACGATTTGGAGGTTTATTTAAAAAATTATTAATAACTCCTTGACTTGGGGTGGCCTTGGTGAGACAGCATGTGGCCACTCGGAGGGCAGCATTTTACACAGTTTGTAGATTCCTCCACTGAGTATCACTGATGGAGTGTGACCATAACTTATGAGAGATCTGCCAATCGATTTGTAGGTGGTCGCGATGGTCTCCTTCTCTTTGCACCAGCAACTCCCGGCTATGGCTTTTAGCACTTTTTTTCTACTTCTAGCATTTCCGGCCAGGGTCACTGCATGTTTGGAGAAGACATACAGGGAGTCAAACGTTACACCTAGTATTTTTGGGTTTCTTAGGGTAGGCATGCTCTGTCCGTCAATGCGTATATCGAGCATTTGTTTGTCTCCTTTGTCCACGTGGTTAGGAGCGCAGCTGATGTTTTGGTGGCCGACAGAGAAGGATTGTGGCTGGCGAAAAAGTCTGCTAGGACACGAAGATAGCTGTTTAACTTTCCCTCCATGGTTTTTACATCCTTGCCTGATGTTATGATGGGCAGCCGTCAGCATACGACACCATTTTAACATCTGGAGGAGGGGTAGGAAGGTTAGAGATGTACAAGTTGCACAGTAAGGGGAGAGGACTCTTCCTTGTGGAACTCCCTGTTTTAGTTTCCCGTTTCCTGACGTTGCTCCTCTGAAGTCCACGTGGGGCTGTCTACCCGAGAGGTAGTTGAGTAACAACCATCTCTTGATGTTGTTTGTCAGCCACTCTGCGATGCTGGGTTGATATCCTGATTGGCATGCTATGAGGGGAATGTAGACATTGACTAAGTCTATGGACGAGCCGCCGGCTTGAATTGCATTCCCTTTAACTTCCATGTGTTCATCGGGGGCTGGGTCGAGCTGCAGGTGTTTGTAGTTTACAGATTGGTGGACAATGAACGCCAGTCCACCACCTGCATTTCGCTGCTTGTCTTGTCTGATGATGTTGAATTCCCCTGCTGTGACTATATGTGCCCTGGGCGTGAGTTTAGTTTCCTGGACTGCTGCTATCCGGATCGAGTAGTAGTAGTTTTATTCATTCAATAACTTTGGTTTACATCAATTTATTACAGATTATCTTCTTCTGGGGCATGGTTTACGAAAAAACCGTCAGCCCACCGTATGCTGCAGTACTTCACAGCGTTCTCAGGTACTACACGGACTTCTCCGTTCGTCACGAGATATCCGATCGTCTCCCTCGAGCCGTGAAAATAGTACAGACATTTACAAATAAGACACAAAATAATACACTTTTTACGAGTTTTATAACTAATTTTAAATACAGTGTTATTACAAGTTTCCTAAAGCTAATTGCAGTCTCCAAGTAGTTCTTAAGGTTAACCCAATTTCACCACCCTGACCGTTTAGTTTTTTTATTATTTCCTCCTCGGTATCCATATGTTTCATGCATCATGTGTTCCACTTCGTTCATATTGCAAAGCGAGCACGTCCTTGTAGCAACTCTTTAATATGTGTTACCTTGCAGACAAAACAGGCCACCTCTCGGTTTCATTATCCACATTATCTTACTTCTTGAAGATACTTCATTGCAGTATGTGTAGTATACGTTGTTCGCTACTTCTTGCCTTAGTCACGTAGTCCTGGAGTCTTCTTTGTTTAAGATTAGTCTCCAAATTTTCGCATTCTAGCTCCCATGCCTGTTTCATCTGACTTTCTTCTAAAACTATTCCACAATCGTGCATTTTGAGCAACAGATTTTTGAACCACGAGATTTCTTTTATCTTGCGCGAAAGAATACTTGGTAGTCTGTCGCTAGCGTACTCGAAGGTAGTTTTGGTTATGTATTTTAAATGTACTGATAGGTACTAGACGTCCGGTAAAAATTCCATGTTCAAAAACTATCTATGCTAGATAAGAGGAAGGCGGACTGTAAGAAAAATGTCGCCAATATTTTTGAAAATATTAATTTTATCTGTACGACTGCCGATATCTGGAGTTGCAATAACAAAAGTTACTTTGGTGTAACCGGCCACTACTAGATACCAATCTAAATCGTCATTCTCTCGTGCTCGCATATAAGAGTGTACGATTTTTCCACACATGAGGTAAATGCTACTGTATTAGCTGAAGTTCATGCCAAATACGGACTTTGCGATACCCGAATATGTGGAACAGTTACCGATAATGCATCCAACTTCTGTAAAGCATTTAAATTGTACAGTTTTGAAGGAACAAACGTGAAGCCTGAATTTTTAGAAGAGTCTGACTGAAAGGTAATAGAGCTGGTGTAATGCTTAGATAGTTTCCTCCTGTTGGAGTGGATGAGCTTGAGAGGAATCCCTATCCAACTTGCAGGTTCAATAGTTCCACAGAGTTCAGAAATACAGCCATCGGTATGTGGTTTTAATATAGTTTTTTATTTATTGTAATATTGAAGTTAGCATCTCTTGCTTGTTTGAATACATATTTCATTCTGTCTTAAATCGAATTAATTCTGTTGCCACGCAGCGGAGCGGCTGTGTTATGTATGAGCGCGTTCACCAGCATCTAACATAAATCATCAATCAACATAAAAGTGTTTGGCTGCTGGTGAACGCGTTTGATAGAATTTTAAGGCAGAATATCGATATATATTTGTTGGCGGAAGTTTTGAATTTTTGGCAACTAATAGCTAAATAAAATTTAGAACAGACTGTTAAATTTATATGACCGTCGTCAATAGCAGCAACTGCTTCTAGAATCCTTTTGAATTTTTCGCAAAACTTTGTTAGCCATTTAAAATTTGTTGTAGTCCCGGCGAGAATGTACACAACAAACTCGAATTTCTGATGGCCAGATCTTTTTCCTATTTAAAAACGGTAATTTAGTAGTATGAAGAACTCCTGTGTTTTGCCAGCAGCAAAATTACATAGCGCTGGGTTTTATTAAGAGTTACTTTCGCTATTAGCTCATCCAAGGCAACGCAAAGAAGGGTCTGCAAATGTTCATTTTAATGTTCATTTTAATAATCAAAAGAAAAGAGAGAGAGACTCTTGTGAGAGATTGACGTGCTTTGTTTGTGCTCCGTATTTAAAAATTAATTGTGACGTTCAACGTGCCTATAATTTCGCGAATACATCTAAAATCGTTCAATTATTAATACCCACTACCGGTGAGTGCTTTGCTTTCTTGTTGTGCATCTGGGTATTATTAATTTAATAAATATAAATATCGCGGCGTCTGTGCTGTGTGTTTTGTTTTCGCTCATCTGTTTTTTTTACTAAGACCCATTTTCCGACCGATCGGTCCTATGGCAGCTATAAGATATAGTCGTTCGATTTTGACGAAAACTTGCAAATCTGTTTGAAAGCATATATTATTAATTATCGCCGAGTTTTATGACGCTAGCACTGAAAACAAAAAAGTTTTTCTTACTAAGACCCATTTTCCGACCTATTGTTCCTATGACAGCTATAAGATATAGTCATCCGATCTTGACCAAAATTTGCAAATCTGTTTGAAAGCAAATAATATTAACAATGGCCGAGTTTAACGCCGCTAACATTGAAAACAAAAAAGTTTTTCCCACTAAGACCCATTTTTTGACCGATGGTTCCTATGGCAGCTATAAGATATAGTCATCCGATCCGGTCGGTTCCGACATATTAGTAGCGTGCAGTAAAAAGAAGACTCTGTGCAAAATTTCAGCTCGATAGTTTAAAAACTGAGAGACTGGTTTGCGTAGAAACAGACGGACAGACGGACAGACAGACGGACAGACAGACGGACAGACAGACAGACAGACGGACGGACAAAGCTCAATCGACTCAGCTCGTCGCCCTGATCAAGAATATTTATATATAGTTAATGGGGTCGGAAATGAATATTTCTATGCGTTGCAAACTTCTGGGCAAAATTATAATACCCATTGCAAGGGTATAAAAACTACAGAAATGCAGAGTCAGAAAAGCAGGAAATAAACGATCAGGTACAAAAATTAATTAAAGATGGCTGTTGTGACACTGAGCTTTTTCAGTGCTCTTTAGGAGATAGTTCCTTCAATCAATTATAAAAAACACGAACACCGAAATTTCGTTTAATTATAGTACAAATGTTTATTGGGTATTTTGCGAAGGGTAACACTTGATGCCAGAGCCTTTATTAATTACAAGTTTATATGAAGGGTGGCTGCTCGGAGCCAGAGCCTTTTGCTAATTTACAAATAGCAATCAAAATTGAGTTCAAAGAGGCAAGCGAGCCCGTATGTACGCAACTCGTGCCAACGACAATTAATTTAGAACTGCAAGAACTGACCGTACAGAAACTGCAACGGCCGGCTTGGACCTAGCTACAATGTTAGGCAAGCGACAAAGAGTGCAAAGAGAATGATAACAAAGAGAGCAAAATGCAGCTGAGCTGATCAAAGCAAACAATGAGTATGAATTACGTTAAGCTCAGAGCAATAACTAAATGATTTGAGTGATGTTACAATGACCTTTAATTTTATGTTAATTCTTTGTGCCCTCGCCCAAACAATGGCATAGTTGAACCATCCATATCCAAATATAACAGCCCACTTCTCTTGGTACCCAAGAAATCACTTCCAAACTCAACGGAAAAAAGATGGCGTTTAGTAGTCGATTATCGCCAAATTAACAAAAAATTACTAGCGGACAAGTTTCCACTGCCAAGAATAGAAGACATTCTTGATCAATTAGGTCGAGCTAAATATTTTTCATGTCTCGATCTTAAGTCTGGATTCCAACAGATAGAACTTGATGAAAAATCAAGGAATATGACATCATTTTAACGAGCACAGGCTATTATCGCTACACGCGACTACCATATGGACTTAAAGTCGATCCAAATTCTTTTATGCGCATGATGATACTTGCATTTTCAGGTCTAGAACCATCGCAAAGCATTTCTCTACATGGATGACCTAGTGGTCATCGGATGTTCCGAACAACAAATGTTCAAAAATTTGACAAACGTCTTCAAACTTTGTCGCAAATTCAATTTAAAACTTCATCCAGAAAAATTTTCATCCATCATGCACGAAGTTACCTATCTCGGTTACAAATGCACCGATAAAGGCATTCTTCTAGATGACAAAAAATATGACGTCATCAAAAATTATCCAAAACCAACTGATGCAGATAGTGCACGCAGATTCGTAGCCTTCTGTAACTATTATCGAAAATTTATCCAAAATTTCGCAGAACATTCAAACCACTTAACGAGGCTTTGTAAAAAGAACGTTAAATTTCAATGGACTCCAGAATGCAATAATGCATTCGAGTATTAAGAAGAAGCATTAATGAAACCGACATTACTGCAGTTCCCAGATTTCAGCAAAGATTTTTGCATAATCACAGATGCTAGCAAACACGCTTGCGGAGCGGTACTAACTCAAGAACATAATGGCATGCAACTTCCAGTTGCGTATGTATCCAGATCTTTCACACAAGGTGAAAGTGACAAATCAACTACAGAACAGGAATTAGCTGCTATACACTGCTATACACTTTACGGTAGAGTACCTCAAGGGGAAATATAATCATATCGCAGACGCTCTATCCAGAATAACAATCGGAGAGCTTAAAGAAATGAACGGACAAATATTGAAGGTCTCTACGAGGTCCTCAACAAGACAGAAAAACGCCTGCGCAGGCCAAGAAAGTAGTACAGCTATTAGTAGCACTGCTAAAAAAATTGCATGAACAAAAAGAATATAAAAAGCCCAATGTCTATGACGTGATTAACAACAATAATGTCAAAAAATGTGTGAAACTTAAACTCGACAAGCACAAGTGTTTGTTTAAAATCGGAAAACGAGTAATTTTACGCTTTACAATTGATGATTTGTACTCCAATGGAAACCTCGAATTAGTTCAGTTTTTCCAAAGGCTTGATACAGAAGCCGGAATACTCAACATTAAACAATTTAAAATGTCACCAAGTGATCAAATTTTCGAATATGTATCACAAAATCTATTTAAAAAAATGGGCAATAGTACTCTAAAGGTGGTACAAGTATGCATACTACCAAAGGTGACCATTATAGACAAAAATGATAAAACTCAAATTAAAGCAGTTCTGTCAATATACCATGATGAACCAATAGAAGGAGGTCACTCACGGATTACGCGTACCCTGTCGAAAATACGAAAATATTTTTACTGGCCCCTCATGACTGAAACAATAAGAAATTATATCAAGACTTGTTTGAAATGTTAACAAGCCAAAACAACTATACATACAAAGACACCAATGACCATAACTACAACGCCAGCAACAGCATTTGATACTGTACTGATTGATACCATTGGTCCACTCCCAAAAACCGAGAATGGCAATGAGTACGCAGTAACCATTATCTGCGACTTAACAAAATATTTAGTCACTATACCAGTACCAAACAAAAGTGCTAAAACAGTTGCTAAAGCAATCTTTGAATCATTCGTACTTAAGTATGGTCCTATGAAGAAATTCATTACGGACATGGGTACTGAATATAAAAATTCACTAATCACTGACCTTTGCAAATACATGAAAATAACCAACATACATTCAACAGCGTACCATCATCAAACTCTTGGTACCATTGAGCGCAGTCATCGAACATTTAACGAGTACGTACGTTCGTATATTTCGATTGACAAAAACGATTGGGACATATGGTTGAATTATTTCACCTATTGTTTCAATACAACCCCATCAGTAGTACATAACTACTGCCCATATGAACTTGTTTTCGGAAGGCCACCGAGACAATTCATTAATTTTAACAAACAAGATAGAATAGAACCTTTATACAATATAGACGACTATGCTAAAGAAGTAAAGTTTAGATTAGAATTAGCCTACAAAAGAGCTAGAATTATGCTAGATAAGGAAAAACAGAAGCGAAAAACGCTCTACGATAAGAAAACAAACGATTTTCTATTAGAAGTAGGAGACTTAGTTTTATTAAGAAACGAATCAGGGCACAAACTAGATAACAACTATGTTGGCCGTATAAAGTAGAAAAGATAGAAGATAGGGATAATATTTCAATTAGAATAGGAAAGAAATATCAAATAGTACATAAAGACTGGTTAAAACCATGTAACACCTAAATCCAAAACAAAACAAAAAAATCAAACAAATATTATTAAAGTATGAACGAACGAATAAGTGAGTTAATATAAAAACCAAAAAAAAAGGTAATTAAAATAAATCTTTATAAAATATCCATTTTTCATATATTTGAATTAAAAAAAATTTAAAAAAAATTTTATTTTGAATAATTATTTTTATTTTTTTGATTACATTTTTCAATGATCATGATACCATCATAAATATTAATAAGCTTAATTATATATTTAAGCACACAAGAGAGAGAGACTCTTGTGAGAGATTGACGTGCTTTTTTTGTGCTCCATATTTAAAAATTAATTGTGACGTTCAACGTGCCTATAATTTCGCGAATACATCCAAAATCTGTCAATTACTAATACCCACTACCGGTGAGTGCTTTGCTTTCTTGTTGTGCATCTGGGTATTATTAATTTAATAAAAATAAATATCGCGGCGTCTGTGCTGTGTGTTTTGTTTTTGCTTTGTTTCCGCTCATCTGTTTTTGGCGGTTCCCCCGTTCCCCCCTCTTAACAAAGGTTAGTGCGTGCATTTGCTGCTGCATACTCTCTGTGTGCATCGCTCTCACCCTAAATTTGTTTTTGTTTACTTTTCTGCTGAGAAAGCTTTGAGCTTTTCTATTTGTTACGCCGCTCTTAGAGTGAGATATTAAAACGCGCTTTGATTTCTAATCTCTTTAGTTTTGAGCCCCAGTGGTAAATTTTGATCAATGTCGTGCTGCAAAAAGTCGTGTACTAATAAAGATGCAAATGATTCGGAACAATTCCGGTTTGTTAACTGTTGGTTGTGCGATAATATTATGCATATAAAATGTGCTGCACTAAGTGGACGTGACCTTGATAAAATTTGCTCAACTAAAAAAGGTTGTGGTGCGTTAAAGTGGTCCTGCCCTGTATGCACTGATAAGTAATTTAATTTCTCGCGTATGTCTAATACCATGAAAAATAAATACAATAAGTTGCATAAAATAACTAAGCAACTCGCAAGTGAGTTTACCTCTAGTGATGAGTTGCTTAGTAAATTCCATTTTGAGTCACCACCCACACGTCGGTTGGAACCTCAAGTTGTAATAGTGCCACCTCCCGATTCTGACAAGTCGACTGATCCCCCTTCATCGTTGCTAGTCTCGCCTCAGTGTCAAGACTTGTCGCCGACCATTTCCCTGTCCGCTTCACCAGCTAGTATGCTTGGTTTGTCTCCATTGCCTCCCTCCCCAAGTCAAGGAGTTATAAATAATTTTTTAAATAAACCTCCAAATCGTAGACTAGTTAGTTCTCCAATAGTGCCACCTGAACCTGATGAGAGTGCTTCCCTTTCTTCACTGCCTCCCCTTCTTACTGTTATAGCACCACGCAAAACAGTTTTTGTGTCTAGGTTGTCTCCTGAAACTACTTGCGAGAAAATTGCCGCCTATATTGCAAGCAAATCCTCAGCAAGTGTTTCCATTTCAAAGTTTAATTTTGCCGAGCCTCGTGATGTAGCTTCCTTTAACATAAGTGTTCCAGGTGAAGCTTTTGCAATCATATGTGACCCAGAATTTTGGCTGCCAGATATGATTGTTCACGAGTTTAGGCAAAAAAATCGTGTTAGGCCAATGCCCGTCAGCTTGCCCTCAAATGTAGGGTCTAGCTCTAACAGGGTTTCAAAAAACTAGTTCTGTCCTTTAGTCCTCTTATAGCCTATCAGAATGTTAGGGGTCTGTTATCCAAACTTTCTACCTTGTTCTTGAATATTGCTTCATTTGAGTTTGATATTATTGCCCTCTCAGAAACGTGGTTAAATCCTTCGATCTTTAATTGTGAAATTTTGTCAAATGATTTTTTTATTTATCGATATGATCGACCTACTCGAAGAGGTGGTGGTGTAGTGATCGCAGTGAAGACTAGCCACCGTTCGGAATTAATTCCACTAAGTCTGCCTGATGGTGTGGAATTCGTAGCCGTAAAAGTTTCTTTTCTTTCCTTCTCGTTATATATTACTTGCTCCTATATCCCTCCTTCTTCCGATATTCAAGTTTATATGAACCATATAACTTGTATAAAAGATGTTTATGCCCAATTACGAGACATTGCCTCATTGGTTGTTGTAGGTGATTTCAATTTACCAAACATCGCCTGGTCATATCTTAATGGGTCAACCTATCTTGTGCCATCAACACAGCATGACTTTTTAGATCATCTGTTTGATATGTCCTTGTCTCAGATAAATTCAATTCCAAACGATCTTAATAAATTGCTGGATCTTGTCTTTGTCGCTGACAGTACTAATGCTGTAGTTTCTAGGTCCGCCCCTCTATCACTGCCCGAAGATATTTACCATCCTACTCTTGAAATCTCTCTTTCAGTTTCTGAAACTACTTCATCAACCTCTAAAATTCCTAATAAACCTAGTCGTTGTTTTCGTAAAGGAAACTTTACATTATTAAATCAACTTATTTGTGCAACAGACTGGTCACCTCTGTTCAATGCGGTTGATTTTGACTTTGCTTTTGACTTTTTCTACGAATCCATTAATTCTCTCTTAGATATCTGTGTTCCTAATAGCGTAGCTTCTCCCGCGTCACTTAATCCTCCTTGATACTGCCCTAGACTTTCTAATTTGAAAAATATTAAGTCTAGATGCTTCAAAAAGTATAAACGATCTGGCTTGGCTGTTGATTTTTCTAAATATTTAATAGCAAAATCCAACTTTACACTTTTCAACTCTGAGTGCTATAAGAATTATCTTGCCCGGTGCAAAATTCAATTTGCAGAGGACCCTAAACAATTCTATAGCTTTGTGAACTCTAAGCGTAGATCTTCATCACTACCTTCTTCTTTTTTGGCAATGATTCCGCTGCCGTCGACCTATTCGCAGACTTTTTTCAATCAACGTATTCCTCTGTCCACTTTACTAACACTTCTTATCCTTATACCATTTTTTCCTCTAACTCGATTTGTGTTCCCTCAATTAGTGAAAGGTCCCTACTTTCACATTTGAAATCTCTAACATCCTCATACTCCCCTGGCCCTGACAATATTCCTAGTTGTGGTTTCAAAGAGTGCTGTAGTTCCTTATGCAAACCTTTGCTTAAGATTTTCAATCTATCACTCGATTCTTCAGTCTTTCCAACTCTTTGGAAAGAGTCCTATATCATTCCTCTTCATAAAAAAGGTGGAAAATCTGATATTTCCAATTACAAAGGCATAGCTAAGCTCTCCGCTATTCCTAAATTATTTGAAGAGATTATAACCTCCACCTTTCAGCATTATTGCAAATCGATTTTATCACCTTTCCAGCATGGGTTTATTAAGCGTCGGTCAACTATGGCCAATTTGATTGAATTTACTTCATTGGTTAATGATGGGTTCCTTAAGAAAAAGCAAACCGACGTCATTTACACCGACTTTAGTAAGGCTTTTGACTCTGTAAACCATGATCTTCTCCTCTATAAGCTTGATCGGTTAGGATTTCCCGCCTCTTTTCTGCTCTGGATTTCGTCCTATTTAAAAAATAGAACGCAGAAAGTTATATTACGTTCAGACACTTCAAAGCCCGTCTCTGTAACGTCCGGTGTACCGCAAGGTAGTCACCTTGGTCCTTTGTTTTTTACTCTTTTTATTAATGACCTACCCACAATACAATCTTATTCTCGGATACTTATGTATGCCGATGACGTTAAACTTATTTTATCTTTCAACAACCCGACACATTCCATTAGATTGCAAGATGATTAAAACTCCTTGCAGTCTTGGTGCTTGGTTAATCATTTATACCTTAATTGCTCCAAGTGCATGTTTATGACTTTCCATCGTTGCAAACCTTCGCTGGCTATTTATACGATTGGCAATAAACCCCTGAAACGAATATCTACAGTTGTTGATCTTGGAATTCTTTTTGACCCCAAATTGAGTTTCAATCCTCATATCTCCTCTATTGTTAATAGGGCGAATGGTGTACTTGGATTCATTAAACGTTGGTCGAAGGAATTTAATGATCCATACACCACAAAGCTCCTGTACACTGCTCTAGTCCGTCCTGTACTTGAATACTGCTCGTCCGTCTGGTGTCCGCAGTACAAAAAGCATATCGATCGTATCGAATCAGTACAAAAGCAATTTTTGCTTTTTGCTCTTCGTGGACTAAATTGGGACCCTAACCTTCGTCTGCCATCGTACTCCAGCAGACTCTTGCTTATTAACCTTTCTTCGTTAGCTAATCGTAGAACAGTCCTAGGCGTTTCTTTTCTTCATAAGCTAATCATTAGTGATGTAGACTCTACCGAACTTTTAGGTCGCCTTAACTTTTCCGTTCCTTCTAGGCCAACTAGAAACTATTTACCTTTAATCTTGCCCAGATGCACAACTGATTATGCCCAGCTCAATCGTTTTCGGGTCTTATGTCAAAATTACAATGATCTCTATCACCTGCTCTCAACAGATCTCTCTCTCTTCTCTCCAAAAACGTCTCTCTATAATTATCTCCGGGGAAATCTCTGACCACTCCCAGCTGTGAGTAGGGGCATAGCTTGTCGGACTGGCTAAAAAATCCTCCCCCACCGGGTCAGAGATTTTCCGGTTATTTAGTTTTAAGTTTTACGGATACATTTTTTATTTTTAAAGTTTACTTTAAGATATTTTTCTCTCTATCTCAGTTTTTTTTTTTAATTTAATATATTATCTTATTTTTTTCCTCCTTTGTTCCTACATAACTATACGTTTTGGTTTTTTTCTCTCTCTCTCTCTCTTTCTCCCTCTTCTCGATCTCTATATTATTAAAGTTTTTGTTAGCTCTAATAACGTCTCTGACTACAATTGGCTGTGAATAGGGGCATAGCTGGCCGGACGGGCAAATAAAATTCCCCCACCGTGTCGGAGTCGTTATTAGTTTATTTTGTAATTTTATTAGATTTTCTTTGATAGGCTTCATTAGCTCATACAAATTTTTGTAACGTATATACATTTTCGTTGACAACCTTTTTTTGTCAACTCTAAATAAATAAATAAATAAAGTATTTAATGGGCAATAAGCTGAGAGTCCTTAACGATGCACGGGACATCATGAAATAATCCTTGAATTTGTCCATTCTGTAATTTTGTACTGTCACTTTGTACTTCGGTTTGAATAGGCGGCTTTTCAAGTTTTCCTCCTCCTCCGCAACAACCAGTAGAGCCGTCAGAGCCTTACACGAATTTCCGTGAGCTACTTGCGAAACCACGTCCTCTGCCAATTCATTAATTAAAAACAAAGAAGATTACACATTCATTTTGTTTTTGTCTTCATTAAATTTCTTGTTTGTTTACAACTGACAGCTGTGTGCTATCGATAACAAATCACAATCAAGCAATTCTAACAAACTATTTCTTTGATGTATTCACATCTAACACAATCACGAAAATTAGAAATCGTGATTGCACATCATGCCTGTTCACCAGCACAATCTAACAAAAATAGTCTATTCTTTGTCATCGATTTATGCTGGTGAACGCGCTCTATGTTTGTGTGTATTAGAGAGGATGGTATATGCACATGGATAAAGTGTATTTACTGCGCCACTGACTTATGCTGACGCTGCGTTTCTGCGTTAGTTGCCCAACGGATGATCATATTACTTTTCACTTGAAATGTGCTTGGGTCTTTTCTATATTGCAACAAAGTGTTTACAATATGTATTTTATGAATTGTACTGAGTACAGTGGGTACTCTATATGTGTGCATATCACACTGGATAGTTCAGCTGATGTTGAAATTACTTTGCCAAATCACTTTAGATGCGCATCACATACTTTGAACTTAATTGTCACGAAAGATGCTGAACAGGCTCTACTAAACACATCATTCAAGCGATTGTACAATTCCTCCTTAGCAAAAGCAACGGCAATCTGGAGTGCTGTTAGCAGATCCACAGAAGCTGCAGATGAAGTTGAGAAAATTTGTAATAGCTCCTTGCGCCACAAGATTGAACAGTTTTCATGACAGTATTCAACGTATTTTGGAAATAAAATACAACTTAAAAAGTGTTTGTATAACTTTAAAAAAACTATTATTTACAAATACAGAAATTGATTTTTTGCAAGAATTGTGTAGTATCACTGAAATATTCGCTAAGGCTATTGATCTTTTGCAGGTCGAGTCCCGTTGATACTTAAAGTAATACATAAACTTGGCAGTTTGAATAATTTGAAATATTGTGATCCACTTAAAGATGCTCTTAAAAAAGGAGTTTCAACACGAAATTCTTTAATTGGAAACTTGACTTCAAGCGAAGCAAAGACTTTTGTTTTGTCCACTATGACACTTCCAAAATTTAAATTGAAATGGATTCCAAATAAAATCACCAAAACTGTAAGGTGTTTTGAAGATTGGTTTGATGAAGAAATTACGGAAATCTTGGAAACTGTTGTCAATGAGAGCTCAAATACAAAGGATTCAGAAAACTTATACGATACCAGTAATGGAATTTAAATCGCTCCAGAAAATAATTTTCTATTAATTAAAAAAGTTCACTCTTATTAATAAAATCTGGTTTAAAATAGCCAAGAGTGATTGTGCTGTGGCTGGAAAAATAGATACATGCTCACCAAACAATTTACAAACCAAAACTTTCAAATTGAAATTGTGCGGCATAATCAAACACAATAACAAACAAAGACAACAAAACCAAAACCACTCACACTAGAACACTTATTAAACGAAACTGAAAAACCTCACTCAAAGCACCAAAACAATCAAATGGCTCCACCCTCAAAACGTCAACGCGAGAAAACTGGCCTGGATGTCAAAGGCGTTCGATCTTCTGATGCTCTATCCCTTTTGCTGCTCCAGATGATTGACCAGAAGATTGGCGAACATGTCGAACACATCACGGCCAGTGTACGGGAGTCAGAGCAGCGCATTCTGCATGATTATTTGGAGAAGTTGGGTCTTGTGACTGACGAGATGCAGAAACTCACCCAGCGTGTGCAGCAACTGGAGGCTGAGGCCGGTGAGGCTCTTCAAATCAAAAACCGGGTCGTTCAACTTGAAGCTGAGGCTGGTGAAGTGCAGGCACTTCGCGGGCGCATCGGTGAGTTGGATGCCTGATTTGCGGCGCTGTCCAATGCGAGCACGGCAAGTGATCTGCGAATCAATGGTGTTCCAGTGGTTGATGATGAGAACCTTAAGACGGTTTCAACTCACTTTGTTTCGCCCTCAACCTTCAAACACCCCCAAGGGTGAAAGAGATTTTCCGGGTCAGGCAGCAGAACACAAACACAATTGCTGTCCCAACAATCATTGTTAGAATGGAGCACGTGCGCTATAAGGCTGCGGTAATGCGGGCAGCCGGTGCACTGAGAAAGCAAACTAAAACTCCACTGACACTTCAGCTCTTGCGCTTCGACTCAGCGGCACCTTTTTATATTAATGAGCAGCTTTCCAAAGACTCTTACGCTATCTTTAAAGAGGCCATGCGCTTAAAAAAGCGTAAGCGCATCTCTTCTGTTTTTACGAGGCGTGGAGTCGTGCATATTACTAAGAGAGCGGGAGGCGAGGTATTGCGCATCGACAACACGCAAAAATTATTTGAGCAAAGTGAAGAGAACCCAGAAGAGCAGCGCGAAGCAACTGAAGAGTCAGCTGCAAATAATCTTTTTCGTTAGTGTATACTGTATTTCAATAATATCCAACATTAATGTTAGAATATTAAGCGAATTATGTTTTGTGTATTACCATATTTTTGTATTTTTGTAAGGTTTCCTTAAATTGCGTGCCCTACTAAAGGCTATAAAAAATTCAATATTAATAATCATATAAATAGGTCCACAGCGAACAGTGGTACAATGAATAGGATTCTTGCTAAACAAAACACTGGACTGAACATTTGTCACATAAATGCTCAAAGCCTTGCTCGAAAAATTGAAGAGTTTAGATATCTGTTGGTGAAGTCAAATGTCGATGTAATTTGTGTGTCTGAAACGTGGTTCATTCCCCAATTAAGTGATGTCTTAGTTCTATGTGACGGATTTGATTTATACCGATCTGACAGAGAAAGCCATGCGGGAGGAGTTGCAATTTTTGTTAATAAAAATCTTAAAGCCAAAGTTATGTGCAAACAGCCTCCGCGGAGTGCAATAGAATACTTGTTTCTGCAAGTTGAAGGTAGGGGTAGTGCAATAAGTTTACTTATTGGCTGTCTCTATCGGCCGCACCGTGCCATTGACTACTCGGATGTAATGGACATAATTTCTTCACTATCTTTAAGTTTTACTGATATCGTGATAACAGGCGATTTGAATAGTAATATTTTATTAGATTTTATCCTTTGAAATTTATCCTTAGAAATGGCATCTTTGGGATTAAATCTTGTCAATACAACTACTCCTACGCATTTATCTGGCACTACTGATACCTTGCTTGACGTTTTTTTTGTTAGTGATACGGACAAAATTTTATTGTATGACCAGGTCGCAGTACCAGCTTTCTCCAAGCACGATTTCATCTTCATAACATACGAGTTTAATCCTATACTAAGCGACACAACCGTCTGGTATAGGGACTTTAAACACATTGACTACAAACAACTTCAGGACAACTTATCTCTATAATTGGAACACAATTTATTCTTTTTCAGACGTCAATTCCCAGTTAAGTGAACTATCCTCTTATATAAATTTATTATATGACAAATTTGTACTAAATAAATTTGTACTTGTAAATAAAAGGCATAAACCTTGGTTTTCACGGGATATTGCGAAAAAAAATTACAGAGCGTGACACAGCTTATAAAATGTGGAAGAGGTACAAGACTTCTGATCACTACATGCGGTTTAAAATACTTACAAGTCTTGTAAATAATATGATCAATACCTCAAAGCGTAATCATTGTACGAATAAATTTAGAAGTGTAATATCCACCACACAGAAATGGACTGAATTAAAGAAACTGTGTAAGGAAGTTTTTTCAGCTGAGGTAGAACTCAGTCCTGTCCAAGGTCACTTACAAGAAAATTTATAGAAGTGCCGGGACTTGGGAAGGGAAAAATTCTGATAGTTTTGGCAAAAACTTGTATAATTGGGGTTGCCTTTTTGGTACCCACCACGCTGACGGCGACCCAGCTCAGCGTAGCGGATCCCTTGGTGGTTGTGAGGTAAGCCCTAGCCACCTGTCGGCGACCCAGCACAGGTTGGCCAGACTTAACCTCACACCCGCTTGAGACGCACCCACTGCACCTACGACACAGGTGTGCAACACGTCACTTTGCCGGCAGCCCAGCGCAAAATGACGCCTTGCCCACGTATGCCGGTCCAAGTCGGCCAAATCACCACACCTCCGGCGACCCAGCAAGGTGTGTTAATTTCACCCACCCGGTACAGTGAGGTCGTAGGAACCAAGTTACAAGTAAATTCTACGGGTTCTCTGACCAGATCTGAGGCTTGTCTCTGCTTGTACCCACTCTCCGTGTGTATCACGTCGAAATGCCGGCGACCCAGCGCAAATCGACCCTTTACCCACGTGTACCGACCACGATTACTCCAGTCGCATGCCTTCGGCGACCCAGCAAGGCATGCTAGCTTGATCAACCGTGGTACAGTTGAGTTGGGGACACTAGCTAACACAAATGCGCGAATTTAACTTATTACACACAGGTTTATTTCTACTTTGATATTTTCTTTTACAACTTTTCAAGGGGGCTGGGGCACATGTGAGCACGAAAGAGAGGTTTCCCTAACCGCACCATTGTTTTCCCTACCTCCTGTTGCAGCTAAGCCTGGCTTACCCGCTGGACTAGATTTCCCTCGCAGTGATTCCCTTGCTGGTTGTCGTTCGTTGTCTTCGGACTCTGCTCCTCGTCGGTGGACACCACACAGGATCTCTTTGGGCAGTTGGGCACAACGCGTTGGTACTACGGCGGGGCGTGGCACTATAAGATACCGGCTCGAGACTTAGAATTTTAACACGTCCGTCGATCATCGCGGGGAAAACTAGACTGACTTCTCGCGTTTGCCAAACGTTGGCCGTGACCTAATTCTGGCACCGCTGCTCCAGAATTCTGCAGCTTTGTGGCCGCCGCTGTCAGCCTCTCGCTCTAGCGCATGGCTGGCGCGGACCACGTGATCGCATCGGGGTGGGTTTTGATTTGCTGGCATGCGTGTGTGTGGGTGTGTGTGAGTGCGTGGCTTCTCTGTTGTTGTTGTCGCTCGTTGTCTGCCGGCTGGCAATTTGTATGTACGTGTGCTAGCTGTGTGTATGTCTAACGTTATGTGTATACCGTTTGTCTCTCGCTTCTGGCTGGCTCTGTTGGTATGTGCGTAGCTTCTGTTGGCGTCGCTCGCTCGCTGTCCGCCGGCTTGTGTTTGTATGTGCGTGTGCTGCTGTGTGCATGTCGTGGCTGTTGCATACCGTTTGTCGCTCGCATCTGGCTGGCTCCGTTGGTATGTGTGGGTGTGTGTAAATGCGTAGCTTTCTGGTGGCGTCGCTCGTTGTCAACCGGCTTGCGTTTGTATGTGCGTGTGCTGCTGTGTGCATGTCGTGGCTGCTGCTGGTCGTCAGTGATGATCACCTCGTGAACTAGTTCTATGACTTCAGTGTCCTTATAAACTAAAAAATGTTCCCTAGCTCCTTATGACCTACAAAACAACTTATAGACTAAAATATGTCCCTAGCTAAAAATGTGATACTTCACACCCCCCCTTATTTCGGGGTGTGAAAACAAATAAAAATTCTTCGGGCTCGACTGATTTGGATCCGGAAGGTGTGTGCTCCAAAACGGCGTAGGAACCGTCCTCCAACTCTGTTACTCTCTTTAAGTTCCTGTTCCAGGAATCGGATCGCCTCGAGTGGTAGTAATCGCCCAGCAGTTTCCACGCGACATTCCATGGGTGCCTCAGTGGATTCTGCAAGTGGAGCCTGATCGTCTTGTCCATGAGGGAGTTCCCCTTGCGGTGGGGCCGCCATATTGATCACCTGGAGACTTGAATTTGTATTAGTGCCTGACAAATGTAAACTACTCCTATCCTGTGCTGAGCCTGTCTATGGTGCGGTGAACAATAGTTAGCTTAAAAGTATTTCTTACGCTAGGTGATGACTCCGAACAGCCAGGCCGGGAGTTTCCCCTTACGGGGGCGGGGACGTTGTTGTGGTGCGCCACCCTCAAGTGGCCCCCGCTGACTCTGTTGGCTCCGCTTTGCTGTTCGGTGGTGGTTACTTCTGATGGGCTTCCTTCTCGCCTGTGGAAGCACTGTTTGGCTCTGGGAAGGGGGATGACTCTGGCTCGTGCTCTTCTGTGTGTGTGTCCTCTGTTGTTGCTGGTGCGGGAACCCTGTCTGGGCAAGCTTTGACCTGGTCATCGCACGGTACCTCTTGTTGGAAGGCCTTTCGGTCGGCCACTTTGGCCGTCCGGCGTTGTCGACCACCAATCAACTGATTTCGTGCTGGGAACTCGAGGGATTGATCTTTGGGATCGCCTTGGTTTCGTCTGGGATTTCTTCTCGGTCTTCGATCTTCTCTGTTGCTTCTCTGCTGCTTCCTTGTTCTCTGTTGCCATGTTGTTCTCTGTTGCTTTCTCGTTCTCTGTTGCCTCGTTGTTCTCTGTTGACTCGATGTTCTCTGTTGCCTCGTTATCCTCTGTTGCCTCGTTGTTCTCTGTTGCCTCGTTGTTCTCTGTTGCCTCGTTGTTCTCTGTTGCCTCGTTGTTCTCTGTTGACTCGATGTTCTCTGGTGACTCGTTGTTCTCTGTTGCCTCGTTATTCTCTGTTGACTCGTTGTTCTCTGTTGCCTCGTTGTTCTCTGTTGCCTCGTTGTTCTCTGTTGCCTCGTTGTTCTCTGTTGCTTCCTCGTTCTCTGTTGTTCCCTTGTTCTCTGTTGCTTCCTCGTTCTCTGTTGGCTCGTTGTTCTCTGTTGACTTCTTGTTCTCTGTTGCTTCCTCGTTCTCTGTTGCCTCGTTGTTCTCTGTTGACTCGATGTTCTCTGGTGACTCGTTGTTCTCTGTTGACTCGTTATTCTCTGTTGCCTCGTTGTTCTCAGTTGACTCGTTGTTCTCTGTTGCCTCGTTGTTTTCTGTTGCCTCGTTGTTCTCTGTTGCCTCGTTGTTCTCTGTTGCTTCCTCGTTCTCTGTTGTTCCCTTGCTCTCTGTTGCTTCCTCGTTCTCTGTTGGCTCGTTTTTCTCTGTTGACTCGTTGTTCTCTGTTGACTCCTTGTTCTCTGTTGACTCGATGTTCTCTGGTGACTCGTTGTTCTCTGTTGCTTCGTTGTTCTCTGTTGCCTCGTTGTTCTCTGTTGCCTCGTTGTTCTCTGTTGACTCCTTGTTCAGAGCTGACTCCTTGTTTCCCGAGCTTCGAACCCTTTGTTTTCGGATGCGAACGTCACGGTTTTTCCTGTTTTTCCGCGGGCTCGATGACAGCGGGGATGACGGATGGCTAGCCTGGGCAGTCTCTACGAGGTTGCCAGGTTCACCAAGGTCCTTGGTCTGAAAAGGTGGAGATGTCACTGCTGGAGTGGGTTTGTTGACCTGGGCGGTTTCTACGAAGTTGTCAGGCTCAACCATGTCCTTGGTCTGAGAAGGTGCAGATGAGATGTCACTGCTGGTGTGGGTTTGTTGACCTGGGCGGTTTCTACGAAGTTGCCAGGCTCAACCATGTCCTTGGTCTGAAAAGGTGGAGATGTCACTGCTGGAGTGGGTTTGTTGACCTGGGCGGTTTCTACGAAGTTGTCAGGCTCAACCATGTCCTTGGTCTGAGAAGGTGCAGATGAGATGTCACTGCTGGTGTGGGTTTGTTGACCTGGGCGGTTTCTACGAAGTTGCCAGGCTCAACAATGTCCTTGGTCTGAGAAGGTGCAGATGAGATGTCACTGCTGGTGTGGGTTTGTTGACCTGGGCGGTTTCTACGAAGTTGCCAGGCTCAACAAAGTCCTTGGTCTGAGAAGGTACAGATGTCACTGCTGGTGTGGGTTTGTTGACCTTGGCGGTTTCTACGAAGTTGCCAGGCTCAACCATGTCCTTGGTCTGAGAAGGTGCAGATGTCACTGCTGGAGTGGGTTTGTTGACCTGGGCGGTTTCTACGAAGTTGCCGGGCTCAACAATGTCCTTGGTCTGAGAAGGTGCCGATGAGATGTCACTGCTGGTGTGGGTTTGTTGACCTGGGCGGTTTCTACGAAGTTGCCAGGCTCAACAATGTCCTTGGTCTGAGAAGGTGCCGATGAGATGTCACTGCTGGTGTGGGTTTGTTGACCTGGGCGGTTTCTACGAAGTTGACAGGCTCAACAATGTCCTTGGTCTGAGAAGGTGCAGATGAGATGTCACTGCTGGTGTGGGTTTGTTGACCTGGGCGGTTTCTACGAAGTTGCCGGGCTCAATCATGTCCTTGGTCTGAGAAGGTGCAGATGTCGCTGCTGGTGTGGGTTTGTTTACCTGGGCGGTTTCTACGAAGTTGCCAGGCTCAACAATGTCCTTGGTCTGAGAAGGTGCAGATGAGATGTCACTGCTGGTGTGGGTCGGTTGACGTGTATCCTGCAAAGGAGGTCCAGTCCCAGAATGACATCCACCAGGATGCTTGGTAAGACCAGCAACAAGAGTTTGGCGTTGGTCCAGGCGTACCTGAACAGCCAAAGCTTGCGTCACCTCTCTCTTCGACCCGTTTGCCAGAGTGATGCTTGTCCTTGGTTACACCCTTGATCCTGTGGCTAAGGCTCTTTTCTCGGAAAGGACACGGTTGGTTCCTAGTTGCTAATTGCCACGTGGTTTTCTAAAAGGGACACGAAAAGGCTATGGTCGCCACGCGCTTTGAGAAAGGACACGGTTGCCACGCGCTTTGTGAAAGGACACGAAAAGGATATGCTTGTCACGATCTTTGAAAAGGATACGCAAAGGATACGGTTGGTTTAATCCCGATATACGATTTTAATACGCTTTTAAAATTCCCGACGACTGCTCTATGACTTTGGTTACTTTGCTGCGCGCGATGTGCCCTCGTTAAGGCTCTGTGTCCGACTCTCTCTAAACTCAGACTTGGACTCCCCTTATATGTTTTTTTTTCCCCGCTAACGCGCTACCGCTGCTTTTTTTCGTGTTCTTATGCTCCGCTGCCTCGGATTCTAGTTATCCGATGCCTCTGCTTCTGTTGATACGCTGTCTGCCTCTGTTGATGCTCTGCTTCTGTTGATACGCTGCCTCTGCTTCTGTCGATGCTCTGTCTCTGCTTCTGGTTATCCGCTGCCTCTGCTTCTGTCGATGCTCTGCTGTCTCTGCTTCTGGTTATCCGCTGCCTCTGCTTCTGTCGATGCTCTGCTGTCTCTGCTTCTGGTTATCCGCTGCCTCTGCTTATGTCGATGCTCTGCTGTCTCTGCTTCTGGTTATCCGCTGTCTCTTTCTAGCTTGGGTCATGCAGAAAGAATATACGAGAGGCACGCTCTCAACAAGCGGATTAGCGGTAACTTAGCCTAGGCTTGCCTTTGAGTACTGTATAGAAACAACAATCTTGGTGCGGGGGGGAAGAACAAAGCAAAAATCGAGAAAAATTTGCCGTTCAGGCCTGGCGTCGCTAGCTTTGAAATTGTAAAACTTTTGAGTCGACTGTACACAGACTGTACCCAAAAACTTTCTTAGCACGAGTTGAATTATCGCACGTTGTTTGCTTAGGAGTGGTTTCTTGCGCTGACTGTACCGGACTGGACATGTGGTTTTCAATGCTCCGTGTATTGATTCCTATTGATTTTCTTAGGCCGTGATTTGGGGCAACGAGTTAATATTATGCAAAACCACCAATTTTTTTCAAGAATGCTTTTATAATATTTCAGAATTTTCTTATTGGTCTTTAGGCCATGGAAGGTGTTAGTATCCCCCTTTAATTTTCTCTGTTATTTTATTCTCTAAAAAAATCAGACAAAACCTTATCCCTTGGTCCCTGCTCGGGCGCCACTGTAAGGAAGTTTTTTCAGCTGAGGTAGGACTCAGTCCTGTCCAAGGTCACTTACAAGAAAATTTATAGAAGTGCCGGGACTTGGGAAGGGAAAAATTCTGATAGTTTTGGCAAAAACTTGTATAATTGGGGTTGCCTTTTTGGTACCCACCATGCTGACGGCGACCCAGCTCAGCGTAGCGGATCCCTTGGCGGTTGTGAGGTAAACCCTAGCCACCTGTCGGCGACCCAGCACAGGTTGGCCAGACTTAACCTCACACCCGCTTGAGACGCACCCACTGCATCTACGACACAGGTGTGCAACACGTCACTCTGCCGGCAGCCCAGCGCAAAATGACGCCTTGCCCACGTGTGCCGGTCCAAGTCGGCCAAATCACCACACCTCCGGCGACCCAGCAAGGTGTGTTAATTTCACCCACCCGGTACAGTGAGGTCGTAGGAACCAAGCTACAAGTAAATTCTACGGGTTCTCTGACCAGATCTGAGGCTTGTCTCTGCTTGTACCCACTCTCCGTGTGTATCACGTCGAAATGCCGGCGATCCAGCGCAAATCGACCCTTTACCCACTTGTACCGACCACGATTACTCCAGCCGCATGCCTTCGGCGACCCAGCAAGGCATGCTAGCTTGATCAACCGTGGTACAGTTGAGTTGGGGACACTAGCTAACACAAATGCGCGAATTTAACTTATTACACACAGGTTTATTTCTACTTTGATATTTTCTTTTACAACTTTTCAAGGGGGCTGGGGCACAAATGAGCACAAAAGAGAGGTTTCCCTAACCGCACCATTGTTTTCCCTACCTCCTGTTGCAGCTAAGCCTGGCTTACCCGCTGGACTAGATTTCCCTCGCAGTGATTCCCTTGCTGGTTGTCGTTCGTTGTCTTCGGACTCTGCTCCTCGTCGGTGGACACCACACAGGATCTCTTTGGGCAGTTGGGCACAACGCGTTGGTACTACGGCGGGGCGTGGCACTATAAGATACCGGCTCGAGACTTAGAATTTTAACACGTCCGTCGATCATCGCGGGGAAAACTAGACTGACTTCTCGCGTTTGCCAAACGTTGGCCGTGACCTAATTCTGGCACCGCTGCTCCAGAATTCTGCAGCTTTGTGGCCGCCGCTGTCAGCCTCTCGCTCTAGCGCATGGCTGGCGCGGACCACGTGATCGCATCGGGGTGGGTTTTGATTTGCTGGCATGCGTGTGTGTGGGTGTGTGTGAGTGCGTGGCTTCTCTGTTGTTGTTGTCGCTCGTTGTCTGCCGGCTGGCAATTTGTATGTACGTGTGCTAGCTGTGTGTATGTCTAACGTTATGTGTATACCGTTTGTCTCTCGCTTCTGGCTGGCTCTGTTGGTATGTGCGTAGCTTCTGTTGGCGTCGCTCGCTCGCTGTCCGCCGGCTTGTGTTTGTATGTGCGTGTGCTGCTGTGTGCATGTCGTGGCTGTTGCATACCGTTTGTCGCTCGCATCTGGCTGGCTCCGTTGGTATGTGTGGGTGTGTGTAAATGCGTAGCTTTCTGGTGGCGTCGCTCGTTGTCAACCGGCTTGCGTTTGTATGTGCGTGTGCTGCTGTGTGCATGTCGTGGCTGCTGCTGGTCGTCAGTGATGATCACCTCGTGAACTAGTTCTATGACTTCAGTGTCCTTATAAACTAAAAAATGTTCCCTAGCTCCTTATGACCTACAAAACAACTTATAGACTAAAATATGTCTCAGCTAAAAATGTGATACTTCACAACTGGGAGTTGGTAAGACGAAATCCTTTAATAAAGTGACTACTGATTTGAATGACCTGAACCAAAAATTTATGCAATCAAACGTACCTGACATCCTGACTTATCCTTACCTTGACGTTGTAGTAGCTTATAACTGTAATAGTAGCTTTAATTTTATGTGAGGTCCTTAAAATTAAGTCGAGCGCGGTCGGGCTGGATGATATGCACCCAAAATTTTTCAATCTCATATTGCCAAAAATTTTAAACTATGTGACTCATATTTCACTTTCGGGCTCTTCACCCTGGGCATGCTGGTTCCCTGGGCAAATACGGTGGGCACTGCAGCCGGTGGCATAGCCAGTGCTCTGCTTGCCGGATGGATTTCATTTGGTACACAATTTAGCATTGCAGCAGGTGAATTGAATTCACAAAAGTTACCCGTCTCCGTAATGGGTTGTCCGAATGGCAATTTTACCTTAACAAAAAACCTGTGGGTGGATGAGGAACAAGTGTTTCCGCTATATCGTCTGTCATATCACTGGATAAATCCCATTGGAGTGGTAACGGCCATAGTAGTGGGTGCACTGGTGTCGCTGGTGACCAAACCCACGGATATGAAAACTTTGGATCCGGATCTAATATCACCGGTGATACACAGATTTCTACCCAAGGAATGTTTTATGGAACGTAATCATCAGCATGAACAAGCGCACAAGAATCTATTCAATAACTCGTAGTTTGAGTCACATTTCCTGGTATAGTACTTAGTTCCTACCATCAACTCCCACCCCGGCCCTCCCTCTCGATTGCTCTACCATTCTTTTTGTAGTTAGTATAGAAGACATAGACTAGTCTAGTTGAATTGGGAACACAAAATGAAAATTACAGGAACATTTGAATCTGCTTTCGACAGGGATTACAAGTAATTGCGTATTGTAAACACACCTACAAATGTAAATGCATTAATATTTACTTAAACAAATAATTGTATTATAATAATATATGCGCTATTTAAAGGTTTTGTTATCATTTGGCATTGAGTTTTTAAATATTTTCCATTTTGTAGTCAGCAGACTGTGTCTCAATACAATGTATTCCGCGTCTGTGATAAAAAATCTAAATAAATCGTTAGCATATATATGTAATACCGCATTTACTACCTCAACTTTCCCAGATAACTGGAAAATTGCCAAAATAGTCCCTGTTCAAAAGGCAAACAATGATTACAGGCCAATATCCATTCTGCCCTTTTTATCTTAAGTATTCGAGCATTTAATGTCGCAACAGATAAACAATTTTTTAGTTCTTAACCCAGTGTTAAACAACATGCAATCTGGCTTTCGAAAGCATAGAAGCTACATCACAGCAATTTTAAATGTGACTAAAGACATTCGATGGCAACTCGATAACAGCCAGGTGACATTTCTCACATTACGTGATGTCCTCGAATGGGACCTTAAAATTAAGTCGAGCGCGGTCGGGCTGGATGATATGCGTCCAAAATTTTTCAATCTCATATTGCCAAAAATTTTAAACTATGTGACTCATATATGTAACACCGCATTTACTACCTCAACTTTCCCAGATAATTGGAAAATTGCCAAAATAGTCCCTGTTCAAAAGGCAAACAATGATTACAGGCCAATATCCATTCTGCCCTTTTTATCTAAAGTATTCGAGCATTTAATGTCGCAACAGATAAACAATTTTTTAGTTCTGTGTTAAACAACATGCAATCTGGCTTTCGAAAGCATAGAAGCTGCCTCACAGCAATTTTAAATGTGACTGAAGACATTCGAAGGCAACTCGATAACAGCCAGGTGACATTTCTCACATTACTAGATTTTAGTAAGGCTTTCGATACAGTACAACACGACATATTATGTACAAAATTAAAATTGTATGTTAGTTGTCCACTAGGAAGTATAAATGAGTGTGTTAATTTATGTAACAGTAAACTGTCTAAAGTCAGTAAATGGGCTCAATGTAATGGACTTTCTCTGAATCCGTCTAATTGTAAGTGTATATGTTAGTTGTCCACTAGGAAGTATAAATGAGTGTGTTAATTTATGTAACAGTAAACTGTCTAAAGTCAGTAAATGGGCTCAATGTAATGGACTTTCTCTGAATCCGTCTAATTGTAAGTGTATCGTTATTTATAAAAAACTGCTGAGCACTGAATCGCTATTAAATTTAATGCTAAATAGTACACCAATCCTTTATGTAGAGCAAGTGGTCAATCTTGGCATAACAATTAATAACACTCTCTCCTGGAGTGACCATGTAATTAAAGCCACTGGAAAAACATTTGGACAAATTAGGCAACTTTCACTGACTCAGCAGTTTTTACCAACTGAAATCAGACTAGCAATAGCAAAAACTTACCGGACACCCTCGCTGTGCTATGGAATAGAAATATTTGGAAATTGTGATGTTGCTTCTCAGCAGAAACTTACAGTAGCATATAATAATATCGCCAGATTCGTGTACAATGTTGGAAGAAAAGAGCATATATCAAGTTTCGCCAAACAAATTTATCAACTAAATTTTAAATTTTGGACCGATTTTAAAAATCTACTGTTTTTGCACCGAATTATTTTTACAAAGGAGCCAAGCTACTTATTTGACAAATTATGTTTCAGCTCATCGTCTAGATCTAAAAATATCAATAACATACGTCATAAATTATCCGGCTCAGAACGTCAATACTTCGTACACACTGTACGTTTGTGGAACCAAGTACCCCCTCAATTAAAGGTAGTGAGTAGCGCAGCGCAATTTAGGGACAAGCTTAGATAGTTCTTATTGTTAAACAATTAAATAATTAAAATATAAAACAATTTTAAAATTTTTCGATTCGCCTATAGCAGATGTAGTAATAATGTAACTTTAGATTTAATTAGGTTAATACTCTCTTTTCCATGTTTGTGTTTTTCTCTCTAGTGACTAGTGCATTCATTTATAAGGTTTCCCTTGTCGCACTAGGATGTAAGAATAATAATAATAATATATATAGGAAGATTTGATGAAACAGAGATTGTGAAAATTGTAATATTGAAATGGAAGTCTTAAATTATCTTGCCGATAGTAGCAAGTCTTTAGAATCTATACTTAAGTATAAAAATATTTTTAATGTTAAGTATAATACCATTTTGCCTAGCTCAGCCCCAGTTGAAAGAATTTTTAGCTGTGGAGGCCAAATACTTACACCAAAAAGAAACAGACTAGGTGACGAAATATTTGAAACTCTTGTAATGTTAAAAAAAGCAAGATAGTATATAAGAAACATTTAAATAAAAAAAAAGCAAGATAGAATATAAGAAACATTTTAATAATATAACATCATCTGAAATCAAAATGTTCCATTCTTAAACCTTATAATTGGATTTAAGCCCTTAAAGTATGACCAAAAATGTTTGTAATGAAGTTTGTTTTGTTTTTAATATTCCTTACTAATAAAAATGAATGAACCACGCTTTCATATATAAATATACCTTTTTTGTACCTTTACCTAGGTATAGGTACAGGTACTTGAAATCCGGATACCTTTTACCTTACCTATGTATATTTTTTGACGTTTACCTTTTACCTTATCTAGGTAAGAAAATCGAGTAGCTTTCCAATCACTGTTTATCTTTAAATGTAAATGACCTCCCAGATATGTATGTTGTCTAATTGTAATGTCCGATGATGTTCAAATGTATGTTAGTTGTCTTCTGAATAAAATAAATGAGTTTGTAGATGTTTGTAATAGAGACTTGTTACGTGTTAATATAAATATAAATATTTATTTAAATATAAATATTTATATATTATATATAAATAAAATATTTATTATATTATAAATATAATTTATATTTATTTAATTATTCGCCAATTGAACAAAGCTATTCTCTGGCTACTCTATTTTTCACTTAAATTATATAACTAAAATTAGTTTCAAAAAGAACAAAAGTATTCTGCTAACAAAATTTTGATTCTCGATTTATTGGATCGATTTTATGCAAAGGATCAGAAAAATTGAGAGGGTGGAGCGCGAATTTTAGAAATTTTTTCTAGCCTCTTTACATGAAATGTAAATATGTTACAATAAATGATGCATACTCCAACTTGGAATGCACAAATGCAGAGTAAAGTTTTAACCTAGTGTAAGGATTCTTAAATTGGCTAGCATTGCGCTTGACAAAGCCAAACATGGAATAGGCCTTTGGCAAAATATAATATATGTGCTCATTGAAGATAAAGTTATTGTCGAATTTCACTCCCAAATCAATGGCCTCAACCCGGCTCGATAAAGTTCAATTAGAAATCGAGTATGTGGCCGTACTATTGTAGAAGCATTTGCTATATCTAACAATAAAGCATTTGTTGAGATTAAGAGGGAGTAAGTTGAGAGCACACTATGCACTGACCCTATATAGATCAGATTGCAACAATCGACTATCACTTAAGGATTTAATTGATCGGTAAATTTTAAGATCATCAGCATAGAGCAGAAACTCTGAGTTACGAAAATGCATACAAATGTCATTAATTAAAATAATGAAAAGTAAAGGACCAAGGGCACTCCCCTGAGGAAGTCCTGAAGTACCACATATGGAGTAGAAAGCGATTTGTTTATTTTGACTTAGTAAGTCCGGCGGTCCAAGTAAATTGAATCCAGCACAATAAAGAGGAATGAAAACCTAGCTTAAAAAGCTTGGCTGGTAGAGCGTTATGACAAACTTTATCAAATGCCTTGGAAAAATCTGTATAAGTAACATTAACTTGACAGCGTTTGTCAAAGGAACTGATGCAATAATTACTAAAGACCACTAAATTAGATGTGGTCGAGCGACCTGGCATAAAACCATTTTGATTTGGGTTAATGAACATCTTTACAAATAAAGAAATTTGTTTGGCTGCAATCCGCTCAAAGAGCTTAGATATATTGCTATACTTAGCAATAGGTCGGTAGTTAGGCACCTCTCTCTTGACACAAGACTTGAACACCAAGGGCGTTGCCAGGGGGGCATGGGGGGCAGCGGCCCCCTTAATCATCGATTTTGCCCCGGAAAATGCACGTTTTAGATTATATCTTAAGTTTTCCGCTATTATTTTGAAGATTGTTTCTCATTTCATATCAAATGCACCTTGATCTAATTATTTTTTGTTGAAAAATATAATTTGAGAAATAGTAGTAGTATAGTAGTAGTAGTCTTTATTTAAATGGAATTTTTCAAAATTTTTTCATTGTAACATACATGTGTATCGAATTTAAAAGACACGTTTAGAGATATACTAAAGCAGCGATGTCCAAAATTTAAAAAGGCAGCCACGCGTGGTTGGCAAGCCAAATTCTGCCGGCGTGGCAGCCGACACATTTATATAGAGAGAGAATATGTGTATTCTATAAATAGCACGCTCGGCGGCTGGTTCTCTTACGATGCGCGTGTTTGGCTTTGTGTTCTCTCACAAGACATTTGATCGTTTGTTGCTCATGTGGAAATCTCAACATGCTTACTTCGTGTTTCGCAGCTACGCACACATATGCAATGCTTGCTTGTGTGAGTTTGGACACCACTGTACTAAAGGCATGGTATATAAACCGACAGCCTGATTCTTTTTCCATCTTCATACCAGTACTACACACGGCTGCCAAGCTCGTCGCAAGATACCGCATCGTTCCCAGCATAAAAATAGATTAAAGATCCAATTTTTTTTTTTTTTTACTCTATTACTATTTAGATTATACATTTCGGCAAACTTCTAAGGCTATTATTGATTATTATTTCTATTTATTAATTATTTTTAATTAAGTTTAATAATAGTTTAATTATTTTTAAATGTATAATTTTTTTAAAATCCTCCGCTACAATTCTGTGTCTGTACCTTAACGCTGCAGCAATATAAGAGGAGAGCAACGTCCAATTTGAACCATTTAGGAGATCCAAGACCATCTCCCTTCCAAAAGCAGTTCCTCCGAAGTACAATTGCCTGGTCTCTGCTATAATGGGACAGTCGACAAGAAAGTGTAGTGTGTCCTCACGCACTCTCATATTACAAAGCGTAAAATTTTTAGACCTTATATGTGGTATGAAATTTAGTGCCAGCATCTCACAACGCGCCATAAAAAAGCTTCTAATTTGGTCAATCGTATATACATCCGAGAAGTAGCTAACTGTACCGTGCTCATAATTTGGTTCCCTTCCTAGCAGGCGAACCGAGCTGCGCTACGCCTCCTTTATATAAATTCGTCTCTGTAGCTCTCACCCATCCTACGTACAATTATGTCTAACTAGAGCGCCCATTCCATAGTGTCGTCCAAACGTAAAGTACTGTATATACGTGAAGAGGCGAAAGTCCAGTTTCTAGATATATCATTCTGTTTGGCGTATACTGCGGCAGGCGGAATAATCTTTTAATGAAATACCTTCGTAGGCATTCTACTTCGTCGAAGTGGTATAACCCCGACACTTGAGCGCCATAGGACATAATGGACCTCACCGCTGCACTGAAAAGCTTGTATTTTGTGCTAGTAGACACATCCTTTTTGCCAAGCAACGTCCTCCAGAAACAATTGATGGCTACTTTGGAGTCTGCCAGTTTGTTTTTTAGATGCAAATTGAAACTGGCGTTGTGGTTGAAGTAAGCTCCTAAATATTTGTAGCTTTTAACTACTTTTAGCTCAAAGCCGTTTAATTGCCACTTTTCATCTCTTGCTAGCCCTCTCCAGTGTTTTTTAAACACGAGAATTTGCGACTTCTCCATATTTATTGTGAGATTCCAGAGCATACAGTACTTATGCAGAGCATCAATTGTTTTTTGCATACTTCTAGGTGAATCAGATAGGACAACTATATCATCAGCATACAATAAGGCATTCATATCATACCCGTCTGCGAAATTCCTTCTGGAAGACACTCAGTGAGATCGTTTAGGTATAAGGCGAAGAGAAGCGGACTAAGCAAACAGCCCTGTTTTACTCCCGTTTCGGTGGTAAACCAGTGTGACAAGTTTGCTTGTCGGATGTTTTTGTAGAAGCACTCCAAGATTTAATGATTTTTGTAGACATGCCTAGGTTGCACAGCTTTAATAAAAGGGATCGCCTGTCTATGGAGTCGAATTCAGCTCTGAAATCTACAAAGAACGCGTACAGCTTTCTGCCATTTGAAATGTACATCTCCGCGATGCTCGAAAGACAGTAGACGTTGTTAATGGTAGAGTAACCCTTCCGGAACCCGGCCTGAAACTCTGACAGAAGATCTCCCTCGCTTATCCAAGAGTTTAGTCTTTCCAGCAGGATCGCAGAAAAAACCTTATTGGAAATGTACCGCTTCTTCAGCCTGCTTACAGCTATGTGCTGGCTGATCGCAGCCTGCTACATAATTTGCCTTTGCTTTGTCAATTAGTTTTAGTTCACATGTGAAGCTGAGCAGAAGTAAGAAAGTTAAAATTTGGACTATTGGCGTGTGTGGAGCACGAATGTAAGTTTAGTTATACCCAAAGAGGAACGTAATAAATTTAATGGAAAAAATTAAAGATTTCAGCAACTTAAACGATCAATCAATATAATGGTCAAAATTATAATACACTTTTCAAGTGTATAAAAATTGATAAACAGGAGCAAAAAAAAATGCAAACAAAAAAAAGTAATAGATAAAGTAAAATTGGTGTTATGTGTTTTGTCTCTGAAGATGTTCTATAAGTTTAATTTTTAATTGCGTAGCGCTTTTTATGGATTTTACAGAATTTGGTAGTGTGTTCCAGTGGCGAGCAGCATATATGAAGAACTGTTTCTCAGAACTAGCCACTTACATTTTATGGCATATTAAATTATTAGTTCTAGTGGATATGGCAAATCTAAGCTTCTCATACAAGTAAATAGGTTCTCTGCGAGTGATTATGTTGTGTAATAAGATTAGGGCCCTAAACTTTATCCATTGGCTAAAGCAATGATCAAACATTTTATTTGCTAAAATCGTTATGTGTTCAGTCCTATATCTATTGAATATATAGCGAACTATAGAATTAAAGGCGACTTTAAGTTTATTCATACTAGCTGCATCACAATGCCCAAAAACCTCTACGCCATAAAATAGTGTAGGAATCAGATACATTCAAGCTACTGGCATTCGAATTTAAATTGGTAGAAACTTTTGGGATAAAGAGAGCTGCCTAAGTAATCCGTACAACCTTCCAGTAGCACTATTGATGTGGTCATTCCACGACAACGCATTATTGAAGTGGATACCCAAATTGGTAGCATCATCCACATAACTTATTTGCATGCCATCAACACATAACTTAGGCAGCTCTAGCTCATCAAGGGCCTTTTTGTATAGAACCAAGCATTTGGACTTAAGCGGATTCACTCCCAAACCATTTTCTATAGCCCACTTATTTACTTTTGTAAGTTCTTCATTACATATAGAAACACACTCATTTAACTGACTTAGCGGACGACTTACGTACATCTAGACATCGTCAGCGTATATATGTATCTTACAGATGGACAGGACATTAGGGAGGTCATTAACATACATAGAGAACAATAACGGCCGAAGAACATATCCTTGGGGTACACCTCGCGTAATCGAAATAAGATCGGAGGTGCGCAATCTTGCGGCTACAGCCTGTTGTCTGTTGCTTAGGTAGGACTTAAATAACTTAGTTGCAGTGTACGAGAAGTTAAATAGCGCGTTGAGCTTTGTGCATAGTATTTGTGATTCACGGTGTTGAATGCTTTACTGTAGTCAAGAAGATATAGGAAAGTTACTTATGCATCATCCATTCGACTTCGAATACCCTCCGATATTTTTAATATTGCCGTCGTGCAACTTTTGTTTTTTCTAAAACCAGATTGGCAATCATTTAGTTTGAAGTTTATCGTTAGAAATTGTTGAATTTGAATTGCCATCAGGTGCTCGCAAACTTTCGATAGGTATGGTAAAATCGATATTGGTCTATTGTAACAAGTCGTCTTTATATCAATCAGTTCCAGAAATAACAGTTGAAGTAAATTGGTTTTTAATACACCTGATGGTGCTCGCAAACTTTCGATAGGTATGGTAAAATCGATATTGGTCTATATTCAATGGATGATTTTGGGACCGGTAGTATTTTTGCAAGCTTCCACATATTTGGAAAGATGGACGTGGTGAAGGCAGTGTTCATAACATAAGTGATATGAGCAAGTATAAGGGGAAGAAGTAATTTAATTAACTTAGGATTCATATCATCAAGACCCACTGCATTCGATTTAATCTAGAGGATACATTCAAGTACATCACACGAATTTACACACATTAAGCTTAAGCTATTATCACAGTTGGAATTCGGATCAATATTAAGGTACATATTTGTCGCAGATTTGTTCTCAGATTCTTAAAAACTGTGTAGAGATCATCTGTTCTATAACGCTTTCACCTGCAATAGTCAGCGTTCCGTTGGTCTATATGGTGTTTAATGTAGTTGTTAAACCAAGGCTTTAGAGTAGGCCTTGTTACGTACGCACATTGCTGGGCGCTGGAAACGTTCCATGAACAGTTCCCACAATTTTAGGTAACGTCAGCAAAATTTCAGCGGAGCCACTGTGGCTGTCTCTGTAATCAGAGAGTTGGCTGTAGCGTGAGATTACTAAGTGCAAATCCGCTGCTGCAGCGTAAGCAACGAACCTCTCCCACTTGCAGAGGAGCCAGTCGAAAAATTTAAGCCACCGAGTAAAGCGGTGACTAAGCAAACAAGGCTGAAACAAAAATCCCGGCCCTCGCGCATTTATTTTAATACTCTGTTCCGAAGGTACATAGAGTATATTAAGTTTGTGCAAACGTATTTAACAGGGAGAAGGAATCGTTTCCGACCCTATAAAGTATATATATTCTTGATCAGCATCAACATCCGAGTCAGTCCGTCCGTCGGCCCGTCTGTCTGTCCGTCTGTATGAACGCACAGATCTCAGAGATGGTAAGAGATAGAGGTTTAACAATTTGTATGACAAGTTTATTTTCAATTTTTGCCACACCCCCTCCCGCCCCCGCAATTTGGAAAAACCTCATATCTCCCACAGTTTTGATGATAGATTGTTCGATCCTTCTGGAGATATCTAATAATCAAAATTATTTATGGATTTGCTAAAGGAATGATAAAGATCGAATGAGCGATACACAAGTTATGAGCAAAAAAAGATATCAGACCCCCCCACCACCACCCACCCAGCCAACCACCACTGCATTCAAACAAACACACTCTTTGGGAGAGAGAGAGAGAGAGAGAGAACCTGAGAGATGAGCATATAATAAAAATATTGCAAGATAAACGAGTGACTCCTTGGATGTATTATAATCAGGGAATCAAACCGGAACCAGAACCGGAACCGTATTCCGAAAAGAACCGATTAAAACTCAGAACTCAGAACCTGGAACCGATATTTGAAATTGGTTGTGTACCGGTATACGAGTACCGATATTTTTGGAACTTAAAAGACCAAAAAGAACCTAAACGTGGCACCGGTACAGTTTCGGTTCTGAGTGCAACGACTAGACTTCAAAGCTGACACTTAGTTTTGGGAGACTTTTAAGCAATTTCCAACTAAAAAGAGTCTGGTCTTTCAAAACTTTTGTATTGTAAAGTAGAAAAATAAGAGACCAGTCTCTTGAAAAATATTGCATCCTTTATTCTTTGGCCCAGATTATAATGTCATGCTAATGCTAACCTCGAAACTGAAAAGTACTTGTGTTATCCATTTCTGTTCAACTTAAAACTTAATGAGGAAAGCAGCACAATTACTTCAGAAGCAGGACACTACAAATAGTTCAGTATTTTCACAAAACTGATTAATAGCATCAATCGTGATCAATTTTTCTGAGCTTAAAACGTTTTGCAAATAAAAGTCTTTGGAATTATTTGAAAATGACCGCCAAGATGTAAAAATGTATCGATATTTAAGTGTTAAGGTATTGGTAAAAATCGAATGATGGTCACACTGGACGAAACCGAAAGTAGAACGCAGTAGATAGTAGAAGATGGACGAAGACAGAAGCTGTGATTAAAATGACAAGCAAACAGACAGAGAGACTGAATGAAAAATCCATATCGACAAATCGTGAAGAGAAAAAACACGTATAGAGACATTGTAAATAGAAACAGTGTTTAAATAGTGAAACCCGAAAATGCAGACTCTTCTCGGGTGAGATCTGCCGAGGAGGAAATACAATTGGTTCTAATGGTTGTTTCTCGGGTTCCGGTCTAGCTGCGCAGAAGCTCCTATCGCTCCTGGCAGATCCTTCTCTAAAAACGCGGCAACAACCGTCAAATATTATTTCGTTTTTCCGCAGGCGAAACAATGGGCATCATGGAAGGCAGGTTTACGAGGCTCCTTAGATGAACTACTCTGCTGCTTTCGGTAAAAATCGCTAGGCAGCCCACACGCAAAACACAGATATAAATGGAAGGGCGACGAGCAGAATGCCTCTCCTGCAGCAATTCTCGGTCAAGGTGGACCCGAAGCAGCGCTATCTCTACCAAAATTTGCCTGCAAACCGCCATTCCCTCCGGTTGTCTGCTGTCGTGCATGCCGCTGGTCTCGATGATCCCTTGGGCCCTTCTGGATCGCTTCCACGTCGATTGCGTGCTCGTTTTCGCCTGGAAATACTTCTAGCTCGGCCAGACCGCGTCCTCCTCCCTTCCCTCGATGCTCTTTCAGCCATTTTTCCGCTTTAGCGCCTTCCCTCCTAAATTCCCCAGAGTGACAATGCTTGACCCATAAAGCAGGCCTCCGAGCTGGGCATTTAGATTGTCCTGAATTATTTCCACAAACTTGGCTTCAGGAACCCGTTCCACTAGCTTAAAGTTGAGATTATGAACATCTAAGTAAAACTCCTCAAATGGTTCTCCGGATTGTTGCTTCCTCTCCATTATTGCCTTAATAGTGGCATAGTCCGAATCAGCGGTCGAAAAGGTAGACACCAGCTCTCTTCAGAGGTCCTCGTAACCAAAACGGAAGACAGTTCGGTGATCTTACAAAATCTGCCAGTACCATTTGGCAGCAGCTCCCGCCAGAAGAAAGTGGAACTCATTATAAAGTTGTCTGTCCGTTACTAAATATTGCTCCTTCATCCGCCCTACTCTGAACATGAAGCTGTCTAGGGTCATCCCTTTGCCTGATCCATCGATCTTCAAATTACATTGGTCCAAGGTTATATGCCGGCTTAGATCGAATTCTGTGGGACCCCGACTCGCACTAAATGCTGCTTGAGTGTGTAGCATGTAACGAACCTTCGCAGCCGGGCGTCGCTCAGGGTGCTCGGGGATCGCTCCAACAAATTTATATTGTGGAGAATTGCCAGAAATAAGAAGACAACGGTTAAAATGTACTTTCGTCTGTATTTGGGGTTGGTTTCAATCACTTGGATGTTAGATTTATCCTAGGTTCACAGTTCAGCGTTACACTTCAGGTTTTTATGACTAACGTTTCCCGCTCGCGCTCGCTCCCGTACCACACCGTGGACTCGCCAAGTTACCTAGTGCTCGTCGCGCTGCTTTCGTCGTGCTGTTCGCTCCGACCTTTCGCAGGATGCTTTCGCACTTTTCCCACTTGCTACCGCTGACCTCCTTGCAACTTATCTTCGAGCAGTATCGCTTTGACTACTCGCAATCCGCGGTCACTCTGCCGTCTCGGTTTCACGTTTACCTCTACTCGCACTTGGGTTTACAATTCCGACTTCCGATCGCCCACTCCTCTGGGCAGCCGCTCCTTTTATAGCCGCCGCGCAGGCCCCGTTCCATTGCTTCCAGCAGGGCCTGTGTGATCGCAGGCCCCGTTTCACTTCTCAAGCGGGGCCTGTCTCGCCTCTGTCGCTGGAACGGGGCCTTGATCCCGTTCCAATTTGCCGTTGGCACCAATCACCGCTCGCCACAGTCATCCAGTTCGATGCTCCGCTGCAGCAGGGCCTTTGCCTCTCTGGCCATGGCCCTTCTTCTCAAACTCTCCACTTATCATCTCTCTCGCTCACTCTCGTCGCTCTCAGTGAGAGAGCTTTCCTTAATTCGCCGCCATTAACCCTACCTTGCCCCCTTGTGAGGAATAACTCCTCACACTCCCCCCTTTCTTCGGCCATTTTTGTTCCATACAGGCTACAAAAACTTCACTCCCCTCCCCGTTTCACCTGTTCCCTCCCGTTGACGATATTTGAATTTCCCGCCCAATTGAAATTCCTGCCCAACCCTTCCTCCGCTCCCCGTTCCCTTTTCCCCTTATCCCACTCTGGGCACACCGAACCGTCCCTCTCTTCCGCCCCCATTTATCGATCCGTCTATCGACACCCTCCATTCGATAGTTGGCCTTTTGGGGTGACCTTAATTTTCGCAAATCTTGGCATTTCGGCACCTGCGCTCCCCTATCGATCTCGGTTTCGATACCGATCATAGACCATGCTGTTTCCCCAGGTAAGCTTTGTTATTATTTTTTTTTTTCCCTCTTACTTCTGCATACTTAACACTTCCCCTTCTCCAGGTGACTCCGCTTCCGGTTTCAAGCACGCCCAGGTGAGTACCCGATGCACCCCCCCCCCCTCATCCTGATTCGCTTTCTTTCTTTTTCCAGCTCGCCGGCCTGTTAAGATTTGGTGCTACACGCCCTGTCCCTCAAGCTACCGATTTGCTGCCCATGCTGCTCCCACTCACTCACAGCATATGCATATGCATTTTATTGTGTTTACATATATTCCTTTTTTTTTGTGAACTTTTTGTGTTGGTGGCTCCCGCTCACCTGGTGACGTTAGTTTTCCCCGTGTCTCTCGGCCTCGCGACTGTGCCCCCCGTTTTCCCTTGGTGTTTGTGGGACTCCGTGTCCACCCTTCGACCACCCCGTGGTCACTATAGGCTACCACCCGGCGCCCGCCCAGTTCCTCCATGTGTGTGTGTGCTCTGTGTAATCGTGCCTGTGTGTGCAAAGCCAATAAAATTTATTTGTTTGTTCTATGTTGATTTTTATTGATATTTTTTTCCCCACTTTCCTCCCTCACGCACTTCGGGACTCCTCCGCGCTCACCTCCTTGAACCCTCTTGGGCCACCGCGTCCCCACCTTACCCGATGTCGGCTCATCCCGATCCACAGCAGCTGCGCGCCTCTTAGCCGGCTTCCCGGAGCTCCTGCCAAATCTCCCGCGGCCACTCCTCCACTTCCAGCTCCCTCCATCTACAGGCTTTTGCCGCCTTTTCTAGCGGCACCTCCGGCGCCGGGCACGAGCGCTGCCTCTTTAGTGTTGGACGCCCGCCTCCCACTGGAGATGGCCACTGCCATGACCCTCTCTCTACAGTCTCCTGGGGCTCTTGCAGCGGCGTCGGCCCCACTTCCTCTGGCTCGAGGGCTACCTCCTCCTCCGCCTGCAGCTCCTCTTCTGGCTCCACCGGTTCGGACCTTTTGGGCTGCCCGCGCGGATCCCTTGGGTTGGACGCCCTGGCTACCTCCTCCTCATCCGACACCTCCTCTATCACCACGCCCGTTCTCGTCTCCTCCTCTTCCTTTTTCTCCTCCTCCTTTCGCACCGGCTCGCTCCACCGGTGCACCGTGGTGAGTTCGTGGTACCACCGCCCACCTATTAAGCACGACCGCCTGGATTGGTTTACGGTCGGTGGAGCGTACCAACCCGGCTTCTCCTCTTGTTGCTGCTGCCACCCAGTCTCCCGTGGGTCCTCCCACCCGGGCTCCTGTTCTTCCGACCAGCACGGCTCCTGCGGCTGCTCCTACCCTTGCGGCTCTTCCTCCTCCTCGTCGCTGATCTCTATGACCGGCATCGGAGTGGGCGGCCGTGCGGGTCTCCACGCCGCTTCTTCCTCCGGTGCCTTTGCCCAGCTCATCGCCCGTAAGCGAGCTCTAGCCGCTCCGAATTCCTCGGCTGAAGTGGAGTGGTCCGCGGACACATACGGAATAAGCCCAGATCTATTACCCAGGACAATGCCTGAGTTATTAAAAGGGATAGCTTTAAAGTGGTATGTGGCAAATAACAAGCAATTGACCACATGGGCAGAGTTTTTGGAGAGCTTCCAAGAGTATTTTCTGCCAAGGGATTACGTCACAAAGGTGGAGAACGAAGTACATAGAAGGAAACAAGGGTTGTCCGAAAAGTTTAAAGTGTACATGGTCGAAACGCAGACATTGCTTAATATGATAATAAATAACAGCCTACCGGATTTAAGGTCGTTCGTACGGCCGTTTGTGTGTGGAAATCTGGCGGAGTTAATGAAGCTGGCGGACGAATTTGAAGAATTGAAGCGGGACAGATATAATTTGAGACAGGAAAGCAGACCGAATAGGTCGCGATTCATGGCAGTCAGCGCTCCGAGTACAGCCGGCACAGAATACCACGGACAGAATGACGGTTGTCACAGATGTGCAAGAATAGCACCCCAAGAACATGCGCAGGCGGTTGCTCAACCGCGCGGGGAATGTTTCATAGAAAGCCCCTCACAAGCATGCCGGCGGTGTGGGCAAGTAGGACACTTTGCGCGAGAGTGCCAAGGGGTGTGGAGAGAGTATTGTTGGCAGTGCGGGCGGATAGGGGTTAAAACTTGGGAATGCTGCAGGCGGTCGGGAAACGATCGTCGACCCCGGCCTGCGAGGGACGAGCGGGAGCCGTTAGGACCAGCCCCACAGAATTTATAGGAAATTTTAAAGACGAGGGAGCGCACTTGTCTGCAACAGTGCTGGTCGGAAGGACAGCGTACAAGGCCACAGTTGACACTGGTGCTACCAGTAGCTTTGTGAGCGAAGAAATGTTGCAAAGGATGCGCGGGGAAGGATCGCTAAGCCGGGTGAGGAGACAAGTGAGACTAGCAGATGGCAGAAGTAACAATGTATGCGAGCAGTTCGATACAAAGATAAGGTTCGGGAACAAGGAATTAGGGATGGAGTTACTGGTCCTGCCAGGAGTTATTGATGGATTGGTGCTGGGATGGGATTTCCTAGTAAAGGCTGGTCTGAAAGTAGAGTGTGCAGGGATGAAAATTAAGATCCCACCGAGAGGAAGGAGAAACGGCTGGTTGGAGGAGAAGATATCAGTGGCAGTTGTGGGTATCGAGGAGAACAGTCCTGAAGAGCAAAACGCAAAAAGCGAGACGGAAAGTCTGGAAATGCGCGTGGAAAAATGTTTACAAAAGAAATTGTCTGAATTTGCGAACATGAAGGGTCCGCCAAACATTACCCAACATAGGATAACAATGAAGGACGACAGGCCAGTGAAGCAGCGATACTTCCCAAAGAACCCGAAAATGCAGGCCGAGATAAACAGCAAAGTGGATGAATTGCTGGAAAAGGGTTGCATTGAGCCGTCGAAAAGTCCTCATAGTGCACCGGTGGTAATGGTGAAAAAGAAGACGGGCAAATGGAGGTTCTGTGTCGATTTTCGGGACATGAACGCACGGTCGGAAAAAGACGCATATCCATTGCCTAGGGTTAACCATATTCTGGAACAGTTGAGGGAAGCAAAGTATATTAGTAGCCTCGACTTGAAGGATGGCTACTGGCAAATCCCGTTGGAGCCGGAAAGCAGACCCTTTACAGCTTTTACGGTTCCAGGAAGGGGGCTATTCCAGTGGCGAGTAATGCCGTTCGGCCTCGCATCAGCTCCAGCCACATTCCAAAGGGCACTGGACCAGGTCATTGGTCCAGAAATGATGCCTCACGCCTTTGCATATTTAGACGACATCATTGTGATAGGGCGGACGCTTGAGGAGCATATGGAAAACTTGGCAGAGGTGTTTCGCAGATTGAAGGCGGCAAATCTGAAGATAAATGTCGATAAGTGCGAGTTTTTCAAGCAGGAGTTAAGATACTTGGGACATATGGTGACGGAAGAAGGTATTAAAACGGACCCAGACAAAGTTGCGGCCATAGCCGAACTCAAGCCACCCACAAATGTCAGAGAATTAAGACAGTATCTAGGGGTAGCGTCGTGGTATAGGCGATTCGTCCCAGACTTCGCGTCTACGGTCCAACCGTTGAACTCTCTACTGAAAAAGGGAGTTAAATGGGAGTGGACGGAGGAAAGACGGAATGCATTCGAAGAAGTTCGAGCAAGACTTACGTCTGCACCCGTACTAGCGTGTCCTGATTTTGGGAAAGAATTTGTATTGCAAACGGATGCGAGCAATTACGGTTTGGGAGCTATATTGACCCAGTCGTCAGAGGAAGGAGAGAGGGTTATCTCTTATGCCAGTAGAACTCTTAACGCAGCAGAGCAAAATTACTCTGCAACCGAGAAAGAGTGCCTGGCGATAGTTTGGGCAATACGGAAACTGCGACAATACATAGAAGGATATCGCTTCAAGGTCATAACGGACCACATGGCACTAAAATGGCTGAATTCTATTGAAAGTCCATCAGGGCGGGTTGCACGATGGGCTTTAGAATTGCAGCAATATGATTTCGAGGTAGTGTACAGGAAAGGCAAGCTCAATGTGGTAGCAGATGCACTCTCACGACAACCAATGGAGGCCGAAAAGTGCGGAAGAGTAATGTTAGCCGATGAAGGGGAGAAGATCGGGTGGATCCAACGAATAGAGGAAAAGATTCGAAAGAATCCACAAAAATTTCCCGATTACTTAAAAGAGTCGGGACAATTATATTGGCACATACCTCATCGAGCGGGACATGAAGAAGTGGTTGCGTGGAAATTGTGTTTGCCAGAAAGCGAGCAGAAAAAGGTACTGCACGAAAATCACGATGCAGCCACAGCAGGTCACACAGGCACGAGGCGAACAATAGCGAGAGTAGCCGCGAGGTATTACTGGTCCGGAATGCAAAGAGATATTCGGTAATATGTAGGGAGATGCGAAACATGCCAAAAATACAAATCGCACCAACTAAAAACGGCCGGAAAGATGCTTACGCATATTCCTGAAGAGCCGTGGGCAACGGTTTGTGCAGATTTCGTAGGGCCATTGCCGCGATCGAAACATGGGAATTCGGTGTTATTGGTACTGATTGACCGGTTTTCAAAATGGACAGAAATGGTAGCGCTAAGAAAAGCAACGGCGGCGGCCTTGCAGAAAGCGTTCAGGGAACGAATCTTGGCTCGGTTCGGAGTACCAAAAGTACTTATAACGGACAATGGAGCACAGTTCACGAGCAAGGCGTTTAATCGATTCTTGGAGGAGATGGGGGTATTCCATCAATTTACAGCACCTTATACGCCTCAGGAGAACCCAACGGAGAGGGCAAACAGAACAGTGAAGACGATGATAGCCCAGTTTGCAGGCTGCGATCAAAGGAGTTGGGATGAGCTACTGCCGGAGCTAGCGTTAGCAGTCAATTCCAGTGTTGCGGAATCCACAGGATACACACCAGCGTTTCTCGTACAAGGAAGGGAGCCGCGGTTGCCAAATACCTTGTACGATGAGAACAATCTGGGAACAGGACACGGGAGAAAAAATGCGGGAGAAAACGCAGAGAAGCTACAAGAAATCTTTGAAGTGGCAAGGAGAAACATGGAGAAGGCAGCACAGGATCAAGCACGTCATTATAACTTGAGAAGACGCGCCTGGAAACCAGTGGTCGGGGACGAGGTGTACGCCAAAACACACCACCTCTCTAAGGCATCAGAAGGATTCGCAGCGAAATTAGCGCCCAGGTATGAAAGTCGTTATCAGATTGTAAGTTTCATATCCCCAGTGATATGTAAAATACGGGAGAAGGGAAAACTGAAAATAAGAACCGCACATATTAGCGGATTAAAACCAGCGAATCAGGAGGAAGAAGTGGGAAAAGGTGAAGGAGATTGGAAAGGATCGTTGCGTTAAAAAAAATAAAAATAAAAATAAAAAAAAAAACAAGAAGGGAGATGTATATAGTCAAATGGATGAAGATGTATAGGGTATAAATAAGGCGGACCCTGAAATTAGAGGCACAAATGGGAGAAACACGGCGAAGAGAGGGCGTGCAACTAAGACCATAAGAGAGAAAGGGATAGCGACTTTAGCGTTTACCGTTGCGCGGATCCCTCTCAGGAAAGCTCGCAAATAAGCGGTAATCTGGCCACGATCGCGGCGCAGCCGCTTGGAGACCGAGGCTTCTTGGAACATGAAAGCCCGAAACTCGGTCTATTTGGTCAGAGAACGGAAGATGGAGCACAACGTAGCGAGTCGAAATGTCAGTCGACCACTAAAAGAGGCGGCGGCATGAAGCGGCGATTGCCCTTCATGGCCGTGGGTCGGAAAGGGAGCAGAATCCAGCAGAGGCGTCCGCGTGTCCGCAAACCGGTGGGTGTCCTGAGCTTGGACGCATCGCCAATCAGGTCAACACCGGGCTCACCGTCGGTGACGGAGCGGTCGCACGCGGAATCGTGGGAGTGGGAGGGTGATTCGGCGACTAGCCGTGCCTCCGAGGCGTCGAGCGCAAGCGAGGTATCGCAGGTAAACGCTAAAGTCGCTATCCCTTTCTCTCTTATGGTCTTAGTTGCACGCCCTCTCTTCGCCGTGTTTCTCCCATTTGTGCCTCTAATTTCAGGGTCCGCCTTATTTATACCCTATACATCTTCATCCATTTGACTATATACATCTCCCTTCTTGTTTTTTTTATTAATTTTATTTTTTTTAACGCAACGATCCTTTCCAATCTCCTTCACCTTTTCCCACTTCTTCCTCCTGATTCGCAGGTTTTAATCCGCTAATATGTGCGGTTCTTATTTTCAGTTTTCCCTTCTCCCGTATTTTACATATCACTGGGGATATGAAACTTACAATCTGATAACGACCTTCATACCTGGGCGCTAATTTCGCTGCGAATCCTTCTGATGCCTTAGAGAGGTGGTGTGTTTTGGCGTACACCTCGTCCCCGACCACTGGTTTCCAGGCGCGTCTTCTCAAGTTATAATGACGTGCTTGATCCTGTGCTGCCTTCTCCATGTTTCTCCTTGCCACTTCAAAGATTTCTTGTAGCTTTTCTGCGTTTTCTCCCGCATTTTTTCTCCCGTGTCCTGTTCCCAGATTGTTCTCATCGTACAAGGTATTTGGCAACCGCGGCTCCCTTCCTTGTACGAGAAACGCTGGTGTGTATCCTGTGGATTCCGCAACACTGGAATTGACTGCTAACGCTAGCTCCGGCAGTAGCTCATCCCAACTCCTTTGATCGCAGCCTGCAAACTGGGCTATCATCGTCTTCACTGTTCTGTTTGCCCTCTCCGTTGGGTTCTCCTGAGGCGTATAAGGTGCTGTAAATTGATGGAATACCCCCATCTCCTCCAAGAATCGATTAAACGCCTTGCTCGTGAACTGTGCTCCATTGTCCGTTATAAGTACTTTTGGTACTCCGAACCGAGCCAAGATTCGTTCCCTGAACGCTTTCTGCAAGGCCGCCGCCGTTGCTTTTCTTAGCGCTACCATTTCTGTCCATTTTGAAAACCGATCAATCAGTACCAATAACACCGAATTCCCATGTTTCGATCGCGGCAATGGCCCTACGAAATCTGCACAAACCGTTGCCCACGGCTCTTCAGGAATCTGCGTAAGCATCTTTCCGGCCGTTTTTAGTTGGTGCGATTTGTATTTTTGGCATGTTTCGCATCTCCCTACATATTACCGAATATCTCTTTGCATTCCGGACCAGTAATACCTCGCGGCTACTCTCGCTATTGTTCGCCTCGTGCCTGTGTGACCTGCTGTGGCTGCATCGTGATTTTCGTGCAGTACCCTTTTCTGCTCGCTTTCTGGCAAACACAATTTCCACGCAACCACTTCTTCATGTCCCGCTCGATGAGGTATGTGCCAATATAATTGTCCCGACTCTTTTAAGTAATCGGGAAATTTTTGTGGATTCTTTCGAATCTTTTCCTCTATTCGTTGGATCCACCCGATCTTCTCCCCTTCATCGGCTAACATTACTCTTCCGCACTTTTCGGCCTCCATTGGTTGTCGTGAGAGTGCATCTGCTACCACATTGAGCTTGCCTTTCCTGTACACTACCTCGAAATCATATTGCTGCAATTCTAAAGCCCATCGTGCAACCCGCCCTGATGGACTTTCAATAGAATTCAGCCATTTTAGTGCCATGTGGTCCGTTATGACCTTGAAGCGATATCCTTCTATGTATTGTCGCAGTTTCCGTATTGTCCAAACTATCGCCAGGCACTCTTTCTCGGTTGCAGAGTAATTTTGCTCTGCTGCGTTAAGAGTTCTACTGGCATAAGAGATAACCCTCTCTCCTTCCTCTGACGACTGGGTCAATATAGCTTCCAAACCGTAATTGCTCGCATCCGTTTGCAATACAAATTCTTTCCCAAAATCAGGACACGCTAGTACGGGTGCAGACGTAAGTCTTGCTCGAACTTCTTCGAATGCATTCCGTCTTTCCTCCGTCCACTCCCATTTAACTCCCTTTTTCAGTAGAGAGTTCAACGGTTGGACCGTAGACGCGAAGTCTGGGACGAATCGCCTATACCACGACGCTACCCCTAGATACTGTCTTAATTCTCTGACATTTGTGGGTGGCTTGAGTTCGGCTATGGCCGCAACTTTGTCTGGGTCCGTTTTAATACCTTCTTCCGTCACCATATGTCCCAAGTATCTTAACTCCTGCTTGAAAAACTCGCACTTATCGACATTTATCTTCAGATTTGCCGCCTTCAATCTGCGAAACACCTCTGCCAAATTTTCCATATGCTCCTCAAGCGTCCGCCCTATCACAATGATGTCGTCTAAATATGCAAAGGCGTGAGGCATCATTTCTGGACCAATGACCTGGTCCAGTGCCCTTTGGAATGTGGCTGGAGCTGATGCGAGGCCGAACGGCATTACTCGCCACTGGAATAGCCCCCTTCCTGGAACCGTAAAAGCTGTAAAGGGTCTGCTTTCCGGCTCCAACGGGATTTGCCAGTAGCCATCCTTCAAGTCGAGGCTACTAATATACTTTGCTTCCCTCAACTGTTCCAGAATATGGTTAACCCTAGGCAATGGATATGCGTCTTTTTCCGACCGTGCGTTCATGTCCCGAAAATCGACACAGAACCTCCATTTGCCAGTCTTCTTTTTCACCATTACCACCGGTGCACTATGAGGACTTTTCGACGGCTCAATGCAACCCTTTTCCAGCAATTCATCCACTTTGCTGTTTATCTCGGCCTGCATTTTCGGGTTCTTTGGGAAGTATCGCTGCTTCACTGGCCTGTCGTCCTTCATTGTTATCCTATGTTGGGTAATGTTTGGCGGACCCTTCATGTTCGCAAATTCAGACAATTTCTTTTGTAAACATTTTTCCACGCGCATTTCCAGACTTTCCGTCTCGCTTTTTGCGTTTTGCTCTTCAGGACTGTTCTCCTCGATACCCACAACTGCCACTGATATCTTCTCCTCCAACCAGCCGTTTCTCCTTCCTCTCGGTGGGATCTTAATTTTCATCCCTGCACACTCTACTTTCAGACCAGCCTTTACTAGGAAATCCCATCCCAGCACCAATCCATCAATAACTCCTGGCAGGACCAGTAACTCCATCCCTAATTCCTTGTTCCCGAACCTTATCTTTGTATCGAACTGCTCGCATACATTGTTACTTCTGCCATCTGCTAGTCTCACTTGTCTCCTCACCCGGCTTAGCGATCCTTCCCCGCGCATCCTTTGCAACATTTCTTCGCTCACAAAGCTACTGGTAGCACCAGTGTCAACTGTGGCCTTGTACGCTGTCCTTCCGACCAGCACTGTTGCAGACAAGTGCGCTCCCTCGTCTTTAAAATTTCCTATAAATTCTGTGGGGCTGGTCCTAACGGCTCCCGCTCGTCCCTCGCAGGCCGGGGTCGACGATCGTTTCCCGACCGCCTGCAGCATTCCCAAGTTTTAACCCCTATCCGCCCGCACTGCCAACAATACTCTCTCCACACCCCTTGGCACTCTCGCGCAAAGTGTCCTACTTGCCCACACCGCCGGCATGCTTGTGAGGGGCTTTCTATGAAACATTCCCCGCGCGGTTGAGCAACCGCCTGCGCATGTTCTTGGGGTGCTATTCTTGCACATCTGTGACAACCGTCATTCTGTCCGTGGTATTCTGTGCCGGCTGTACTCGGAGCGCTGACTGCCATGAATCGCGACCTATTCGGTCTGCTTTCCTGTCTCAAATTATATCTGTCCCGCTTCAATTCTTCAAATTCGTCCGCCAGCTTCATTAACTCCGCCAGATTTCCACACACAAACGGCCGTACGAACGACCTTAAATCCGGTAGGCTGTTATTTATTATCATATTAAGCAATGTCTGCGTTTCGACCATGTACACTTTAAACTTTTCGGACAACCCTTGTTTCCTTCTATGTACTTCGTTCTCCACCTTTGTGACGTAATCCCTTGGCAGAAAATACTCTTGGAAGCTCTCCAAAAACTCTGCCCATGTGGTCAATTGCTTGTTATTTGCCACATACCACTTTAAAGCTATCCCTTTTAATAACTCAGGCATTGTCCTGGGTAATAGATCTGGGTTTATTCCGTATGTGTCCGCGGACCACTCCACTTGTTCAATGAACTCTTGTGGTTTGCCTTGTCCATCGAAACTTATTCCCCATTCTCTCACCTGTTTGGCTACTTTTGCATACTTTTTGATTCTCAGACCCACTTTCATTTCCGTTTCCATATTTTGAGCCCATTCACCGCACTGTTTCCTCATGTTTTCCACTGTTCCACTCACTTCCAACCCAAATTCGTTGGCATAATTCACCAATTCCTCCTTCTTGAGGGTATATACCCATGCTCGTACCATTTTTGTGCTGTTTTAAATTTCTTATTCTTGCAATACCACGTTGGGCGCCAGTTGTAACGAACCTTTGCAGCCGGGCGTCGCTCAGGGTGCTCGGGGATCGCTCCAACAAATTTATATTGTGGAGAATTGCCAGAAATAAGAAGACAACGGTTAAAATGTACTTTAGTCTGTATTTGGGGTTGGTTTCAATCACTTGGATGTTAGATTTATCCTAGGTTCACAGTTCAGCGTTACACTTCAGGTTTTTATGACTAACGTTTCCCGCTCGCGCTCGCTCCCGTACCACACCGTGGACTCGCCAAGTAACCTAGTGCTCGTCGCGCTGCTTTCGTCGTGCTGTTCGCTCCGACCTTTCGCAGGATGCTTTCGCACTTTTCCCACTTGCTACCGCTGACCTCCTTGCAACTTATCGTCGAGCAGTATCGCTTCGACTACTCGCGATCCGCGGTCACTCTGCCGTCTCGGTTTCACGTTTACCTCTACTCGCACTTGGGTTTACAATTCCGACTTCCGATCGCGCACGCGTATATCACCGACTGCCCCCTCCTCTGGGCAGCCGCTCCTTTTATAGCCGCCGCGCAGACCCCGTTCCATTGCTTCCAGCAGGGCCTGTGTGATCGCAGGCCCCGTTTCACTTCTCAAGCGGGGCCTGTCTCGCCTCTGTCGCTGGACCGGGGCCTTGATCCCGTTCCAATTTGCCGTTGGCACCAATCACCGCTCGCCACAGTCATCCAGTTCGATGCTCCGCTGCAGCAGGGCCTTTGCCTCTCTGGCCATGGCCCTTCTTCTCAAACTCTCCACTTATCATCTCTCTCGCTCACTCTCGTCGCTCTCAGTGAGAGAGCTTTCCTTAATTCGCCGCCATTAACCCTACCTTGCCCCCTTGTGAGGAATAACTCCTCACAAGCAGTTCACCCAGCAAAAAGGGATTTGCGCTATAGCGGACGAGCAGATGGTAATTTGCCAATGAACGGAGCACGCGGTGGTATCCGGCCTGAGGTTAGTCGGTAGAATGGGAGTGGGAGGGGTAAGGAACCGTCTTGCAATGCGCTCGCTGATAAATTATATTACTTATTAAAAATTCGCGTGCTTAGCTAGATATGAATTCATTTGAAAGAAACACTGCACAAAAAAAAAAAAACACAGAAGAGTTTACGCGACAGCTAAAACCGACACAAGTAATCACTCCAACTTGAACTCGAGTTGTGTATGATGTCATTGCCACAACCATATGCCCACCCATACTCGATCACTAGGACCTTTAACGCCACCTTTTCGTTAGAGATCCCTAGAAGAGAGCTCAACGCTGGCTACTCTCCCTCATTGCTGCGACACATGGACCCCCCAGAAGAAAAATGAGCAAATATTCATTGTAAGAGTATTATTATTATTAATATAAAACTTCATTTCGTAACTCTGACATCCTAGGTATATAATTTTAATAACTTTTTTCCTATCTCGTATATTTTTAATCTAAGGTGATGTGTTTCAATCTTATGGACCGAAGGGTTTAATTCATTTAATAATACCAAAAGGTAGCACACAGTGGGGCAATAAAAATTTGTAAGAGAACGAAAAAGGAATTAATCTCTGGAAGTCTTTCTTTTTCTTTTAAGCTTATAGGACTCGGTTGTTTCAGTTGTACAAAAACGACATGGCTCAGAAGGTGTAAAAAGGCAACCCACAGGCAAAGCAACTGCTAACTAAACGCAATATGGTAAATCGACAGATTACATTCACTTGCAAAGCCCTTTTCATCATAGCCAAAAAAAAATTAAAAAAAATAAACTGGCAAAAAAAATGATAATATTTACAATCGTGTGACCTCACCACAGAATAATTGCATCTTTCAATAATAATTGGAGATCGGTTCACTCAGCAGATAAAATCCCACGGCGGAAGCGCTTTCCAGTGGTCTGGATACTTTTCGGAGTCACTGTTGCTTGGTTTGTAGGAATTGGAAATTATTGCATGGAGAGGTTTGTAAAAGAAAACAGGCAAATGCGTACTCTTCATTTTTAAGCTGCGCTAACACAGCATTCCACCGTTTGCATATATTCCTTTACGCTTGCATTCGTTACTGTAATTCAGTATGTATCTCTCTTTCTATCACTTCTTGCTGCAATTTTACGCTCTTTTTTTTTTTTCTTTTTTTTACCGCAAAAATGCGAAACTAAATTTTCATGCCTCGCTAATTGCCCACTTTGTGGAAACACAAACTAATAAATTTGATAATTATTCACAGATTTTTACCATCACTGATAGATCTTGACCCAAATGCAAACTTAAAGCGGTTAACTGAATTTCCACTAAAAAAAGAACATGGCTGCCGCCACAAGGTTGAGGTTAGGTAACGAATAAAAATTTGCAATACCAAAAACTGTGCTTCGATTATGGTGTTTTCTGCACGAATTGTCGCTACCGACTTCTGTCAACATTCAAAGGGATTTTCGCACTTTTCTCCGGTCTTTTTCCGTGGATATTCCCCAAACACGGCTAAATGCAGAGCTGTGGCCGCCACTCTGCGCTCTGGTTTCGCACCAACTGCAGAGCCTGGGAGGGGAGATGTGAATTGGCTGTGTCGCTTTCTCTCCCTCTGACTGTTGGTGAATTTAGGAATTTAGGAACTGAAACACAGTCTTTGGCGCTGCATTGATCTCCTCTCTCCGGTTATGCGTTTGTATGTATGTACGTCGTAGTTATTGTGGTAATTATTGTTGCCCAAAATTTGTGTAAATATACACTAGGGGCCAAACCTGCAAGCAGGTTGAATTTTCAGGATTAAATTTGGACATGCGAGGCAGGGATTTCTAAATGATTTTTTTTTCTAGTTGAGGTTACACTCACCAAGTTTGGCCTCCACAAACTAAAGTTTCTGTAGCTGTTCTTCCAATGGTGGGGTGTAATTTTATTGGCTTATCGATCTGTGATCAACACTTTCTTTATAAATTGTATCACTACGTAGCTTACACTTGCTGTACCCGACACTTGGAATAAACTTTGTATAACATAGACAAAATACGTCTGAGCTAGACAGGGATCAAATTGTAAAAGACTGAGTGTGTTCAATTGTCTCGCGCATGAAACCTTTTTAACAGCGCTGCGGAGAGTGGGCGCCATTTCTCCACTCCCACTGACATTCAGGTCTGTAAATCGCTATCTCTCCGGCTGCGAAGCAGCTGTTCCTAGAGATCAACCTCACAAATATGTGGTTGCGTGCATTTGGGCGGGCAAAAAAAACTTCTTAAGAAGAGACTGGCGACACTACAACACCCCCCTGCTAAGATCACACTTTACGGTGTAAAACATTGAAAAGGGTGATCACGCCAGGAACGAATCTACTGTTTTAGATCCTTTGCGTGATATTTCCCTATAGGTCGTCCTTGGAAATCTTCAAGTTCATAGTAGCTTTCCCCAAGCTTCCTCCGAACTCGGGCTTTAACAAATGTATGTGCTAGTTTGGACTTGAATCCCTTAGAGAAGTTGCTCTGCTGGAAATTCCTACGATATATTTCTTGACCAACACTATATGAGACATCTCTACTTCTTATGTTGTACGCTCGTTCATTCCGATCATGTTGTCGTTGCGCAGAGGTAACAGCTCGCTGTCGAATTATGTCAAACGAATCTTCTCTTGCAAATTGCACGGACCGATCATCAAGTAAATTAAGCGTTCGCAAAAACTGGTAACTTGAAACGTTTGTCAGCGTATGTTGCCCGAATGCTACCCTATAAGGACTGGTGTTAATGGCCGTATGCAAACTAGAACGCAACGCACACGCAATGTGGCTTAAATGTTTGTCCCAATTTGCCTGATCTTTCTTAATATATGCTTTGATTGCAGCTAACACTGAGCGGAACGGCTGTATACGCATGCTTAACTCCATATTTCTGTAATAGCGCGTTGAAACTATGTGATTTGAACTGTACGCCATTATCGGATACAATTACTTCCGGTACACCAAAACAACAAGACAGCTCTTCTTCCATAAAGCGGATTATGGCCTCAGCTGTGAATTTCTTCACTGCTTTCAACCATGGAAATTTTGAAAAGTGATCTAACACCACAAAAATCCCTATATTTCCAGATCTACTTCGAGGGTATGGTCCTAGAAAATCAACATACAACTTTTGACAAAATCTATGAGTACTTCCAGTCATTCCAGGCTTCAAGGTGCGATTAGGGTGCTTCGTAAACTTACACATAGAACAATTGTTCATAAATGTTTTTACATCACTTACTAAGTTGGGCCAGTAAAAATATCGACGTAGCTTCTCTAATGTTTTGTTAATCCCGCAATGTGAGGATAATGGATGTTCATGGGCTTGCTTCAGCATTTCGGGAATCAATTCTTTCGGAACCCAGAGTTTCCAACACATTTCGTCTGCTATTTTCTCTCCTGATGCATGCTCAGCACGGCGATAAATGCGGCTTTCATACACTTTAACGTCTAGCATCTTCGTTTGATTTGCTATCACTTGGGTTTTTAACTTCTCATATTCACCTGAGCTAAATGCTACTGAGTTGAGATCCACGAAATCGTCTGTACTTATCTCGGCCAGGTCTTCTGTATATACTCGAGATAACGCGTCAGGCACTACGTTTTGGCTTCCTTTCCTATGCAAGATTTTGAAAGTGAAGCCTTGGAGCTTCAAAGCCACCGTGCTAGTCTGGAACTAAGGTCGGACTGTGACATGAGCCATTTTAACGACGCATGGTCTGTAACAATAGAAAATTCTTGCCCTTCGATGTATGCGCGAAACTTTTTGACGCACAAAATTGCTGCCAAACATTCCTTTTCTGTAACGGAATAGTTCCGTTGACACTGGTTAAGTTTCCGTGACATGAAGGATATGGGTACCTCGTTTCCATCACTATCCATTTGCATGAGCACGCCCCCCACGCCTGTATGGCTCGCGTCACAACGAATTGCGAATGGTGCTTCATAATTGGGGCTGTGTAAAACTGGTGCTTCACACAACCGATCTTTTAGTTCTTGGAAAGCTTTTTGAGCCTCCTCTGACCGAATAAATTTCCGCTTTTGTTTCAGGGTGTCGGTTAGCGGGGCCGCAATACCGGCATAGTTGTGGATGAACTTGTGGTACCATCCAGTAACACCTAAAAATCGACGAACCTGCTTAACCGAACGTGGCACGGGAAATTTTCGAATGGCCACTACTTTCTCGGGATCGGTCTTGATGATGCCATTTCCAATGCCAGGCCTAAGTATTTAACCTCTTTCAGACAAAATTTTGACTTTTCTACGTTTATCGTCAGTCCTGCGTGGACTAGCCTCGCTGCCAACTCAACTAATACCTTTAAGTGTTTCTCAAAGGTTTCTGAAATGACTAGTAAGTCGTCTAAATAGACAAATATTTCGTTACGCAAGTTAGCCGGAATTACCTTGTCCATCAGCTTGGACATAGTCTGTGGCGCATTCGATAACCCGAACGGCATCACTGTATATTGATACAGTGGCCTTCCTGGTACGGTAAAGGCAGTTTTTTCACGCGCTGATGGTTGAAGCGGGATTTGCCATTATGCATCTATCAAATCGATGCTAGAAATAAACTGAGCTTTCGGAAGACGGGCTATAATGCCATCGATTAACGGCATTGGATAGGCACATTTAATAGTTACTTCATTAACTTTTCGACTATCATGGCAGAGACGCACCTTTCCAGGTTTTCGGGCAAGTACTACCGGTGACGACCACGGACTATTAGACTCCTCTATTACCCCTAAAGCCAACATACGATCTAGTTCCTCATACATCATTTTCTCCATGGCAGGCGATACGGCGTAGTGTCTCTGTTTTATGGGTTTGGCGTCGCCCGTTTCAATCTCATGCATCAGCCAGCTTGTTCTCCCTGAACCCCTTTTCGCAAATGAAGGAAATTTTTGAATGGTTTCTACCAACTGACTTTTCTCTAACTCGGACAAGGGTAATTGCGTTTCAGTACTACCATCTAAGTCGGCGATCGCTTTAACGGTTGGTTGGTTTACCAGTAACGATGGCAGTAGTTTAAAAATAGTCCAAAAATCGATTCCAAGATATAAGTCTTGAGCCAAAGAAGGTACGATGTACAAGGTAAGTATTTTTGACTCGCCGCAAAATGAAATCACCGTGGTTACTTTGTCAATAATCTTTTGGCCATTCCCATCTGCTGTGCGTATATAAGATTAAATTTTTGTATATTCTATTTTCTCGTTGCCTATGTATTGAGCAAATTTACCACCTATGCAGCTAATCGAAGCCCCAGTGTCCATTAGTCCACTAATGGTTTTTCCAAATATTATAACTTCTGCATAGGGTCGATTGTCAAGAAAATTGTCGATTACTGCGGACAAGAGGGCTTTTCTCTCTGATTTGCGCTTTATACGGTAGTTCTTTCTGCGCAAAGTCGAACGAAGCGAACGTCTGCGACTAACAACTGATTAACTGTTATTTGCGCAGGTACTATTTATATCTTGCTCTTGATAATCTTGTGAAATAGCTGGGAATTTGGTTATGGCAGGGATTATTGAATTTGGAATTTGATTGGTAACTGTTACTCGGTGTTGGTGGACTTCGATGCCATCTGTTTGCGTGCACTGTTCAATTGTGCACGGCCTGCTAAGTTTTTTGATTGGGAACATTTCCTACAGGAAGGTTTGTATGTATCAGGCTTACCACAGCCATAACAAAATACTTTACGCTCTCCTACATACTCTTGATATCTGTGCCCACTTATGCCACAGTTCCAATAGGTGAGTGTTATCGCTGCTAGTTCCGGGTCCTCTAACTCTTCCTCCTCAACCTCAGCTTCACCTTCAACTTGAGCACTTAGCTCATTTACGTTGCGTCTGGGTGAAAGACGAATAGCAGTAGACATAGGCAATGCAACTGACTGCATAAAACGTTCACGTGTCTTAACAATGTTACGCAACTGGGAAACATAGTAAATTGGAACATACAAAATTTCATGCTGTATCTCTGGGGCGAGATTGACACGAAGGGCTTCTAGTAAACACTGATCGGTCCACTATTGCCTCGTAAAACACATCAAAAGGTTCATTAAGCTTTTGTTTGCGCTGTGAATTTGCAATTCTGATATCCAGATCTGTCCTGCCATCTTTGAATTGAAGCTTTAGAGCTGCACACAACCCTTCCCAAGTTATGACCCCAACCCTCTTGTGATAGCGCCAAAACCATTCCCTGGCGCTTCCATTAAATAAGTTGCTCGCGAATCTCGCTAATGAGTCAAACTTTCCATTTAGGGATTGACGAGTCAACGCATTTACTCGAAATATAAAATCATCTACTGCTATTGACCCGTGGCCTGAGAATCGCAATTTCCAATTTGAAATAATCTGGCTTATCCGATCTGGACGTAGATCAATCTCCAAAGAACTGAGCGGAGTATCCCCATTGGTCGGGCTTATCGATGGATTAGCTTCCGAAATTTCTCCAGGATTTACCCCAAATAATTGTTGAAAAGTTTGCTGCTCTACAGAGTTAACTGAGTGACCAGCTTGGGATTGGGCTTGCTGACTAATAAAATTATTTTGATGCACCTGTTGTTAAAGCGATAACCTATGGAATCTTGCATCAATTGTCTGTGCTAGTATCTGAGATTGGGTGTGTAGTGCGGCCGCCATAGCAGCTGTGATAGCTTGCTCCAGCCCAGAGGTGCTCGTACTTGGATTAGGGACTTGTCCTACTGGTGCCGAGGAACGTTCGTCTCGAGGCATTCCCAAATTTTCTCCCATTTGGATGGCTGTGTCACTTGTACTGGCAGATTCGCCTTGGTGACCTTGCTGGTTTTTGTTCATGTTATCTGTTATCTGTTATCTGCGGTGCCACTGTGAGATTCTCTGTCTGACGTTGACGCTAGGTTTTGTGTGGATGTTTGCAAAGATGTATTACAGACTGGACAGATTTTAGTGGTTCCCATTTCCCTGTTGAAACAGGCACGGTGAAAATTGTGCCCACAACTGGTAGTTATCAATTGTAATGGATATTCTATTAAGCCAGCGCAGATTTGGCAAATGATTTGATTTTGTCTAATTTGGTCTAAGTTTTCGCAGCTATGGCTAACGACCATCGTAGAGGGGAAACCCAATCTTTGGATAAAACTGTTTATGAGCTTATATTTTAAAATATAACTTTAGGTAAATTATACAAACACAAAATAATAGAAAAAAAATTAAATTAAAAAAACTTTTAAGTTAAAAAAAAAACTATAATAGAATAAAAATTCATATAAATGTTCTGGGATCCATGTGTAACTAGAGTAAAGTATTAGAGTAGCTGAGTAAAGATCGATTACTTGAAGTTTCTTGAAAGTGGAAGAAAGATACACACAAATACTTTGATCTCTTTGTAGTTTCACAATCAGATGTTGCCTTTCAACTATTCCCCATCTATTGATCAAATGAAGCCTACCAACTGAGTTCAATCGATGTACCCTAAGGTTAGTACCCTCCAACTATTATACAAGACATTGTCGGCTACTGAGTTTATTTTGAAAACAAAAGTTTTTTCCCTAATCAATAATTGTACAACAATCCAATCTTCTGGCTTGGGATCGGCGGGTCATAGCACTGAGCCATTTGACACTCTCATCCAATATCCCTTGACCAGAAGTGTACCACCCATCAGTACATTCCACTATAAACACATAAAAACCGAAGATGTTAACTATCAAAACATGGGCCGCTTGAGTTACGTCGAACTAAAAGCTATCAACCATGTCTCATTAACATTCGTGCTAAAATTTGACTTCATTGGTATGGTTCAGAGCTAGTGAGAAGTCACTCAGAAATATCCACTACCGTTGCCATCTTTAGCTATGAACAAACACACAAACGCAACATGAATTCATATCTGGGACAAATAAGAAAAATCTAGTCTCTCTTTCTCTCTATCACTTCTTGCTGCAATTCTCGCTCTTTTTTTTTTCTTTCTTTTACCGCAAAAATGCGAATCTAAATTTTCATGCCTCGCTAATTGCCCACTTTGTGGAAACACAAACTAATAAATTTGAAAATTTGGCCGCCACTCTGCGCTCTGGTTTCGCACCAACTGCAGAGCCTGGGGGAGAGATGTAAATTGGCTGAGTCGCTTTCTCTCCCTCTGACGGTTGGTGAATTTAGGAACTGGAACACAGCCTTTGGCGCTGCATTGATCTCCTCTCTCCGGCTATGAGTTTGTATGTATGTACGTCGTAGTTATTGTGATAATTATTGTTACCCAAAATTTGTGTAAATATACACTAGGGGCCAAACCTGCAAGCAGGTTGAATTTTCAGGGTTAAATTTGGACATGCGAGGCAGGGATTTCTAAATGATTTTTTTTTCTAGTTGAGGTTACACTCACCAAGTTTTTGGCCTCCACAAACTAAAGTTTCTGTAGCTGTTCTTCCAATGGTGGGGTGTAATTTTATTGGCTTATCGATCTGTGATCAACACTTTCTTTATAAATTGTATCACAACGTAGCTTACACTTGCTGTACCCGACACTTGGAATAAACTTTGTATAACATAGACAAAATACGTCTGAGCTAGACAGGGATCAAATTGTAAAAGACTGAGTGTGTACAATTGTCTCGCGCATGAAACCTTTTTAACAGCGCTGCGGAGAGTGGGCGCCATTTCTGCACTCCCACTGACATTCAGGTCTGTAAATCGCTTTCTTCTTCTGAAGAGACTGGCGACACTATAAGTGGTAGCTGCTTGAGTGGTTGCCGCTTGAGTAGTTGCTGCTTGAGAGGTTGCTGCTGCTTCACCTTTCCCAGTATCTACCAAAAAGCCTACTCGCCGAGTTTGACGCGTCTGCTGCGCTGCTGGTGTAGAGGTCTGTGCATTTCCGCCTTCTGATCCGGCTAAAAAGACAACTCCAGCTTTATCATTCTACTGGTCATTTGGTCTACTTCTGAGCGAAGATCAGCTAAGACCCGTATTACGGACTGGTTCTGAGCAAACACCCCTGCAACCATCTGGCTTATATTTCCTTGCAAGCCCTCTGTGCTTGGCCCTGCATTGACTGACGTTCACGTCCAACTGCTCCCTCTTCGTCTTCCATAGTACTACTGTGGAAGTCTGTTAGGGTGCCTAATTGGTCCAGCTTGCTGGAAAAGCTTAACGATTTAGTTGCGTTGGGTTGCCTTTGGAGAGTTTCCTTTTGGCGTTGGTAATTCATCGGGGTCTTGTCGCTCAGCTCCAAAAGTTGGAGCTTTTTCAAGAACCTTTACACCCTCAGCTTTCGATGTGTACTTTCTCTTTTACAATTCCTATCTCTTTTTCGATATGACAACTATTCATTTCAATATTGGGGGGGGTATGCCGTCAGTGATAATGGCTTTCTCCCGCTTGCTGTGTTTCTTTTCTTCATGCTGTACTAATTTCTGTAATCCTCTCCGTCCGAAAAAAAAAATGATCTGTCCACCCCTCCCTGCCCTCGTCATCCCTAAATTGGGTTTCTTCTGGCTGTTGCCTCATCCTAGAAACAGCTCATTGTTCCACAGGACTCCTTGTGCTACCCTCTTTCCTTCCGCCCGCAGCCTCAGCGCCGCCACACTTGACGCAGCTTTTCCATTAGACGCGTAGCTGCTGCTATAATGGTCTTAGTCTCGGCGAAATTAGCTAGCACATCCGTCCCGGGCCTTTGCCCTCACACTTTGGGAGTACTAGCCCGCACACTATGACCTACTATTCTTCGACAATCTACTGCCTCACAGTTCTATAAGTAATCCTTCTAATTACTGGTAGCAGGATATATGTCCTCTCCACCTAACAAGCAAAACAAACTTGCGAAAAATAAGCAAAATATAATACCCAAAAAAAAAAATTAAAAAGTATCAGTCCTTTGCCCACATTCGTTGGGCGCCAATTGATATGTTCCTTCCGGCATGTGAGAATAGCACGCCTCCCTATAGCACGGTGGTAGCCCGGCAGTAGCTCGCCGTATTTGGTAGGGTTCTTTCTTCGAGGGGCTAATCTCATCCAGGAACAAAAATCAATAATTTTGTGAATTGTGCCATTCATCCGTACCATGTATAGATAGTAGAAATAAGAAGATCCTCAGTTCGACCCTCACGCATTCTACATTCACACTTTTACTCAGTCGTACCTTTTACTCATTCGTACAAATATCCCATTCACACACATCCAAACGTATTCTCATGCGTTACCCTCACACTCTAGTCTTCCTGACAGACGGTAAAGCAGCCTGGCTGGTCCCTCCCGCTGTTACTTGAAAGTAATTCCGTCGACCATTCGTAGCCCTAGTTCATGTTAGAAATGGTCCCCTTAGCTAGTTCTGTGTCCGTCTAAATGTCTATGAGGATTTCAGCGACAGCAGTCTCACGCTCTTACTCACCATTACCAATCCGTTTCCAGCATACCCACCCCAAACTACAAACTCTTAGCAACTCATATTTGGATTATTCCCATAAAAAAAATAAAACATATATTTCATTGCTAAAAAATATATAAAAATTAAAAAAAATCCAGAAAGAAAATTAACTATAAAAAAACTAATTATTAAAGTCCCTGCATATGGGCTTAAAACAAATGTTATTCATTTAAAAATATACTATTTCTATTCCCTGGATACGAATTCTTTTGTATCTGTGCTCTCTCTTTTATCTCAAAAAATGCGTATGCATGTGTATGCAAAAAATCGGCAGCGCACTTACACAAGCAGCAAAAATAAACACAAGTGTAAAGGTAAAACAGCTGATCGTTTATATGCGGCTGGTTTGCTGCAAATAAAAGGGAAAAGAAAGGCAGGCTTAACTGCTCTCGACACTTACCAGTCTGTTGAATGTTGGCGCCAGCATGCTAACAGGGCTGAAAGTGCTATTAAATGGCAAGAAAAAGATATTCAGTCCACATGTATAATTTCTTATCACCTTACTAAGCTGCAAGCTACGAGCTTCACTTTTGCATATCAGATCACAATTAACCAACAACAATATCGAAGAAGAGAGCACAACTCAAAAAAAAAAAAAAATTAACTAACTTGGCGCCGCTTCCCCCCTTCTAACGCCTTCAAATCTAACGCCACAGAGCCGTGTGCCTTTGCGGGTGCAGCCGAAAAGACCCGAGCAATCTCTTTTCTCGCTTCCTCTCCTCCGATATTCCCTCGCCGCCGTCTGTCTGCTTCACGTCGGCTGGATGCTTGGCATATTACACCCGCTGACTTCGGTAAGAGTGGGTGGGGAGATGATCTTTCTCCGCCAGCCGCTGTTGTTGGACAGAGATCCCAAATCAAAGGGGCTGGCAATTCACCTGGGCGCCTGTCACCGGAGCAGTTACTTTGGTTGCCTTCTGCCTTTGTCGATCGCTGCGCTTGCGCTATGTGGTCATCGCCCTTTTCGCTAAGACTTTTTAAGCGTCTGCTGCTGGCTGCTATCTGCGTTGATGCTGGTCCGTTTTCTCCCTTGCACTCTTCTATTTGTTTGTTGGTTTTAATTGTGTTAAATATGTTGCATTTGTTTCTTTAGCTATTCGGCAGCGCTGTTTTGTCGGTGCACTTCTTTTGGGTACGGGTTGTTATTTGAAGTCGGATTTACTTCATTTGGTGACCGAATTGATAACGGTTTAAGGCCTTAGGCCAACTTTTGCACCCACTTGGGATTTCTTTGCATTTATATTTCGGTGTATATTGTTGTTAGCGGGTTGCGAGTTGCATTTGAGAATCGGGTTATTTTATTTGAACTAGATTTCGGACTATTTTTATTTATTTAAAGGTTATTTAAATTTAAAATAACATTTATGGACTTTCGCGGCTGCGCAATCTATCCCGCTCATCGAAGCTCTTGACATCAACTGACTCCTCCAAAGCATTCTTAGGCGAACTGCTTTGGAGACTTCTATGTACTTCGGGATACGCATTCGTTACTCGCGCTTCGAGGGCAGCTTCTGCTTTTGTAGGCCCACGTAACAATGGATGACCTAGTAGTCATCGGATGTTCAAAACAACATATGTTCAAAAATTTGACAAACGTCTTCGAACTTTGTTGCAAATTCAATTTAAAACTTCATACAGAAAAATGTTCATTTTTCATGCACGAAGTAACCCATCTGAGACATAAATGTACCGATAAAGCCATTCTACCAGATGACCAAAAATACGTCGTCATCAAAAATTATCCAATTCCAACGGATGCAGATAGTGCACGTAGATTCGTTGCCTTCTGTAATTGTTACAGGAGATGTATTCGTAATTTCGCAGAACATTCTCGTCACCTAACGAGACTTTGTTAAAAGAATGTTCAATTCCAATGGACTCCTGAATGCAATAACGCATTCAAATATTTAAAAAGGCACTAATGGAGCCTTCATTATTACAAAACCCAGATTTTGCAAGAAAATTCTGCATAGTTACAGATGCCAGTAAGCATGCTTGTGGCGCAGTACTTACTCAAGATCGCAATGGTGTACAACTACCAGTGGCATACGCTTCAAGAACTTCAAAGTAAGGAGAAAGCAATAAATCCACAACAGAGCAGGAATTAGCTGCTATCAACTGGGCAATAAAACATTTCAGACCTTACGTTTATGGAAGACATGGAAGACGCGAATGCGTTTAGACTTAAAAGAATATGATTTTGAGGTACAATACCTTAAGGGGAAAGAGAATCTGTCTCACTAAAAATTTTTTAAAGAAACGGGCAATAGTACTCTCAAGAAGGTACAAATAAGCATGCTACAAAGGTGATAATTATAGACAAAAACAACAAAAATCAAATTAAAGCAATCCTGCTACAATACCATGACGACCCTATCGAGGGAGGCCATTCAGGGATTTCGTGAACCCTGTTAAAAATAAGAAGATACTATTATTGGCCACAAATGACTAAAACGATAAAACAGTATGTAAAAATATGTCAAAAATGGCAAAAAGCAATGACGACAGCCCATACTAAATCACCAATGACACGCCAGCAACAGCGTTTGATACAGTACTAATAGATACCATTGGTCCACTCCCAAAAACTGAGAATGGCAATGAGTATGCTGTAACTATCATTTGCGACTTAACGTAATACTTAGTCACAATTCCAGTGCAAAATAAAAGCGCTAAAACAATTGCTAAATCTTTCAATCATTCGTACTCAAGCATGGTCCTATGAAGACATTCATTACGGACATGGGTACTGAATATAAAAATTCATTAATCACGGACCTTTGAAAATTCATGAAAATAACCAACATATACTCAACAGCGTACCATCACCAAATTCTTGGTACCATTGAGCGCAGTCATCGAACATTTAACGAGTACGTACGTTCGTATATTTTTAGAAGAAGATAAGAACCATCTATTTATTTAATAGAGTTGACAAATTTAGCTGTCAACATAATAATATAAAAACTTTTTTTTTTTTTTTTAAATATTGTTAATTCTAATCCCGCCTCCGTCCGATTTAGCAGAACATTATTATGATGTGCTCCGACTCACCTTCAGGTGGGCGGAGGCAAAGACTTACAATCTCTGGGAAGATAAGTATATCAAAATATTAGATACATTTTCCAACATCGAACCCTCAGAATTTAACAAATGGTATAAATCGTTATACAACGTGCATATAATTCGAAACGAGTCGTGAGATTCGAAATTAGATCTACTTATATATAAGAAAATTGGTCGGAACGGTCGTGTAGATTTAGCTGGCATTGAAAAGATAATATGGCTCAAAAGAAAACAAGAATCAATATGGCCATTTATTAGTTTATGAAGGAACATAACTCCATTACAGGTTCTACGATCTTGCAAAGACGGTAGGCTTAATAGACGAAGTCTGACCACATACGATGGTAGTCGACGGTGTTGTTCCCAGCTTAGTCCACGTAAGGCGAACAGGAGAAATTGCTTCTGCACAGACTCAATAAGGCCCTGGTATGTTGCATACTGTGGTGACCATACGCATGAGCAGTACTCAAGTAAAGGTCGGAAAAGTGAGACGTAAAGAAGCTTAGTGGTGTATGGGTCATCAAACTCTTTAGACCAACGTTTAACAAATGCGAACACCCCTTTGGCTTTGCTAACGATAATCCCAATGTGATCAGAAAAGTTCATATTATGGCTGAATAATACGCCAAGGTCTGTTACAGCATGTATGCGCTCCAGGTTGTGCGGGCCCAAGGAATAGTTACCCATAAATGGGGCAGAGCGGTTAAAGGACGTAGCACTACATTTAGAGTGGTTAAGGTACAGCAAGTTGTTAATGCACCAAGATTGAAGGTGGTTAATGTCGTTTTGCAGCAGACAATGTGAATCGGGGTCTGTGAGCTGCATACAAATTTTAACATCGTCTGCATTCATCAACACATGAGAATTTTCAATGACAGAAGAAAGGTCGCTTATGAATAATCTACAAAGCAACGGTCCTAGGTGACTCCCTTGAGGAACTCCGGAAGTGACGTAAACACACTTGGAGAGAGTGTGGTTAAATAAGACTTTTTGTGTGCGCTTTGACAAGTACATTGAAATCCAGTTGACTAAAGGGTTAGGAAAACCTAAAAGTGATAATTTCTTTAAAAGCAAAAGGTGATAAGCTGAGTCAAATGCCTTGCTAAAATCTGTGACAATAACATCTGACTGATTTTTTAGCTTGAATCCGTCCCTTATTATGGAAGTAAACTCGAGATGATTTGTTGATGTAGACCGGCGCTTCATAAGCCCGTGCTGTGATGGAGACATAAGAGAGCAACAATGGTGCTGCAACTGAGAAGTTATAACCAATTCAAAAAGTTTGGGTATGGCACAAAGTTTTGCTATCCCACGATAATTCTGAATATCAGTTCTACTTCCTTTTTTATGAAGTGGTAAAATGAAGGATTCCTTCCAGATATCAGGAAAAAAGCTGTGGTGTAGAGATAATTGAAAAATTTAAGAAAGAGGCTTGCATAAAGCATGTGAAAATTCTTAACAACACAGCAAGGAACTTCCTCTTGACCAGAAGAAAAGGAAGTTTTTACAACTTTAAAATATTCCAAAACAGTGCTTTCATCAACGACTGGCATGAAAATGCCTTCCGAGTGCGGAATAGAGTAAGGGTAATGAGTTGAAGTTTTATAAGCATAAAAAGTAAATGTTGTTTGGAAAAAATTAGCAAATAAGTTAGAAATGTTAGCATCGTTCAATGCGGTGGTGGTATTATATAGAAGAGAGGGAGGAAAAGGAGAAGTTTTACGTTTAGAGTTGAAAATTGAAAAGAATTGCTTAGGGTTCTCCTTAAATTCATTTTTACACCTAAGCAGATAGCTTTGATAACATTCGGAATTGTGAATAAGAAAGTCCGACTGAGCGGCAACGTATCGGGAATGATCCGCCAGTTGTCCAGTCCTCTTATATTTTTTATGTAGTCTGTTTTTCACATTTTTGAGATTAGATAATCTGCGAGTAAACCATGGTGGCTTACGAGGTGGTACCGATAATGAGGAACAAGGCACTTACAAGTCAAATGCAGAATTAAGCGAGCGGTAAAACAAGTCAATTATGACGGCTGGACTAGCATCAGAATCGAGAAAGGACCAGTCAACCTGCGAAAGGTGTTGATTTAGCTCAAAAAATTGGCTTTACGGAAAAGGCGACATGATCTAGGCTCAAGCTCAGATGCAGTCTCTAAAGATGTGGAAATCTCCAAGGCTACGTCAAGTGTTGGATGATAGGCATCTTCAGGAATAGAAAGAGGGTCGATTCTAATGACCCAGGGGTTAGAGAATTCAGAGGCGAATACTAGGTCCAGAAGTTTGCCATTATTGTTATTAATTGAATTAACTTGACTCAACGAAAGGTCTATGATACCATGGACGAAGTCGTGCGGACTCGTCGGAACTAAAATATTCGGGTCATCAAGAGGCACCCAAGCCACATTGGGCAGATTAAAATCGCCTAAAACAACGAGGTGGTCATTGTCTCTATATACTAATGTCCGATCGAGGAGGGATGTAAGAGCTAGAAACATCGTGAAATGTTATTCGGATAGACACGAATTCAATGTTGAGAACATTATCGGATATAATTATTTCGGAAGGAAGGGTGGCTTTAACGGCAATAAGAACACCACCGCCAAGACGTGTAGATCGGTTACACCGATAGACAACATAGTCGTTAGAAAAACTTTACTATCAGATACTGAACAGTTAAGCCACGTTTCCGAAAAAGCAATAACATTGGCTTCAAAGGAGAAACTGTAAGTATTCAATCTATTAAGCTTGCCTAATAGACTGCGCACATTCTGATATTGAATTATGAAGGATGAAGTCAGTTTTTTGACCGGAGGTAGATGAGTTGATCGTATTGGTATTGGTGTTAGACTTACCAATGTACTCACTAACAATTGTATGCTCGGGCCAAAGAGAAGGCTCAAGCAATCTAGGGAATAGGGATTCTGAGATTTCAACCTTAAAAGAAGACATCCTTCGCTTCTTCTTAAATACGAACTTAGTGACGGTGAATTCGGTGACAGAAGTGTTCAACCTGTGGCTTAGGCGGAATTTAACATCGTTTGCAGTAGCGTTCGGATTTAAACGCGAGACAAATATGGCTTTTAAGGGAGCAACCCCAGATATTGGCATTGATCTTCTTGGGGGACCCACACCCGATATAGGATTTCCTGATGATACGGCTGCACCTACGTTGGATAGGTGGTCATTCGGCAGCTTGGTCGTGGTTACATCAGATAAGTAAGATTACTAACAGCTCCAGAGATATTAGCAGTAGTAGGAGAAGCAGTTGCCAATGCGTTATCCAAGTTGCAGCTGGCTACCGGGAGTTGGTCGTTAGTCGGCGTGAGAGTAGTAGCTTCCGATGAGCCTGCTATTGCGCCGGCAACAGAACAGGAGTGGGAGGAACAGTTGCCAATTCACTATCCATGGTGGCAGAAGCAGGCTTTCCAGAAGGGAGGGAATTGGCAGGCATGCCAATTGAAGAGTGGCTAGAAACTGTTGCAGTGGGGTCAACAGAAGCCGCGGTGCCAGAAGTTGGAGCTGGTTGAAGATCCTCCGCTGGACTGAACTGCATGAGGGCGGTAGGATCTGGAACTAATAAGATATTATTAGAAAGTGCAGTTTGGGTCTTTTTCCTTTTTGGCGAGGCACTTAGCACTTTAAGATTCTTGAAGTTAGATTCTGCAGTCACGAATCTGTTTTGTAAGTCCCGGAATCCAGAATACAGGAACTGCAAATCTAAATTTGTTTGCCTCATGAACACCTTCATTTCCAATTCAATGTGCCTGCAGCTTGGGCAAGTCCAATGTAGACCAATGTTTTCTCTAATGCAGTCCGCAATTCAAACTCCGCTATGCCCAAGATTGGCACAACCAGGATGAGCGGTATTGACGCAGAGCCAGCAATAAACGATAGGCTGGCGCGACGTAATTTTATGATTGAAGACACTGTGTTCAGCGCAACAAGTACTCATTGTTTTCAATCAATAAGACCAGCAGATTTAATTAAGCGCAAACGTGCAGACGAAGTGATGACCGGCGGGGAAAGCAAGCAGCAGATGCATTTCAGAGAGAGCGGCCACAAAGTTTGTTGCAGTTGAGCGTAAGCGGGAACTAACTGTATAGCGCTCAGACCCAGCTTAAACAGTTCTTGCACGATGGAAGTAGTAGCAGCAACAACAACAACAAAAGTCCAAGCGTCGACAGTGACTGAGAGCGAGCATGTAACACCTAACGGCCTGTTCCACTCCCTATAAAAAAAAACAGAGGCGGAAACTTTCCGCGGCTGAATTTAGTTTCTGTATTCTGAGACGCGCTAAATAAATAGACAATTGGGCTATCGATAGTTGACGTATCGATAGCGGTGTGTGTCGTGAGCGGATTGAATGAACTGCTCATTATTTTGACGTCAAAATCGACAATGCAGGGGGAACATGAACCCAAAAGGAAACGCACCGAGAGATTCAATCGCGAGGAAACTGTAAGCTAAGGGCCACAAATCAGCCCAAGCAAATTACGAAATCCGCACTGGAGTGCCATACCCCTAAAATCGTCTCCTATGACAACGGACGCAATCGTTCGCACTCGGTGGATGCAAAACAAACAGGTGGTAACATCCCAACCCGGTCATCAAGTTTACCACCACCACAGCGAAATCTGTGTCGGCCACGGCTCCTACTCGGTGGAGTTCAAAAATGAACCCAATGCGGAGCAGCTAAAAATAGAGTTGGATAGCGATGTGACTGCTGTGGGCAGCATTGCATGCTCCAGCGGTGTGGGCGTGGCTGTCAAACGCCAGGAGGAGGATTTGGAATTTACGGCAAATAAATCAATAATTTTGTAAGAAAAGTAAAAATATATTTTCCAATCTTTACCTTTTTTAGTATTTATTGAATCTTTTCTTAATGAGACTAACAAGAATTTTTCAAATCTTAATCTAGATAGTATTGTACAACCAACCCCCATTGGAGCTAGTTCTGTTAGTTAGTTATGTTCTGCGGCCCTTTAATTCAGTCGCTGGGTTGGTAGGTCTTTTTTTCGGAGGCGAGAATGTGTTGCTTGCAGGGTGAGAAATAGTGCAAGTTCATTAGGGTGGGCTAGAAGCTTTTCAGAATATTTGCGCTTTAGTTGCTGTATTTCAGTTTCGATCAATGGGATCCTCAGGCCGTTGTGGATACACTCGTTGTGAATGTACCATGGCGCTCCAGTGAGTGTTCTAAGAATTCTTGATTGTGATCTTTGAAGGATGTCCACACTGCTCGCACAGGCATTTCCCCATAGCTGCGAGCCATAAGTCCAGACAGGCTTTATGATGCTTTTTTACAGTAAGACTTTATATTCCAGTTTTAGAGGGGAACGGGAGTTAATTAGCCAGTGAAGGCTGTTGGCCTTTAGTCTTATTTGATGTTTTTCGAGTCTATGTGTTTTGCGCCAAGTGAGCCTTCTGTCGAGGTGGACACCAAGGTAAACAACATCGTTTGATTGTGGTATCATAGTCGCGTTTAGGGATATCTGGGGACAGGTGCTTCTGTTGAGTGTGAACGTCACGTGTTTACACCTTTGCTCGTTAATTTTTATGCGCCAGTTGGCCAGCCACTTCTTCACGTGAGATAGGTGGCTTGCCAAAAGACTGGATGCGATAATTGGACATCGTGATCTGCTTAGAATTGCCGTATCATCCGCAAAAGTGGATATTGTTAGTCGGCGGTCTGTTGGGATGTCGGCAGTGTACAATACATACAGAAAACTACCGAGAACGCTACCCTGTGGCACTCCGGCTCCAATGATGAACTCTTCCGTTGTGTATTCATTTTGACGAACAGAAAAAACTCTGTTGCTGACATAACATTCTAAGAGTTTGTGTGTATTTGGAGGAACCAGTGTCCTAATTTTAAATATAAGCCCGTCCAACCAAGCGCGGTCAAACGCTTGGGCAATATCTAGGAAAATGGCAGAGCAGTATTCGTGGTGCTCATACGCAGTCCGAATATCTGAAGTTAAACGGTTGACTTGCTCAATGGTCCCGTGTTTTGCTCGGAACCCAAATTGATGTGAAGGAATTATATTTTGTGCATGGGTATCAATTTTGCGAAGTAAGATCTTCTCAAATACTTTTGATAAGCAAGGTAGCAGGCTAATGGGTCTATATTATGACGCTTGTGTTTTATCCTTTCCTGGTTTCTGAATCATTATGATTGTCGATTTCTTCCACTGAATTGGAAAGTATCCACATCGCAGTACGGCATTGAAGATTCTCGAGATGTATGTAATGGCAGGACTTGGAAGTTCCATAATCATTTTAGGCGTAATAAGATCATGTCCTGGTGCTTTTTTGGGATTGAGTTCTGTTATAACATTTTTTATTTCAAGCGAACGAACTTTGATTGGGTAAGTCTGTGCGGCAGTGGGAATCAGTGGCAGTGCATATGCATTGGTTGGTGGATTTGGCTGGAAAACATTTCTTAAGTGAAGTGCAAAGACATTTGCCTTTTCTTCGTCGCTGCGGGCCCATTTTCGTCTCTGATTCCTCAAAGGCGTGTCTACCTTTGCAGGTGGCTTTATGCTTGCGTGTGCTTTCCATAGGGGGAATTTGGTGCTTGTAGGCGATAGTATTTCGATGTAACGGCTATTGGATAGCTACTCCTCAGCTTCGAGTGCTTTGTGAAGTACGCGTTCTGCATATCTCAGGAGAGTCCTTGCAGCAGGCGACCGATTGCTCTGCCATTCTCTTCTTGCACGCCGCTTTTCATTCACCAGCCGGTCTATAAAGCTGTTCGTTAATCAACGATCTTGCTTAGGAGTTGTTGTTGATGTTGTTAGTGGGCTCGAGTGATGAACTGCAGCAGTAGTGATTGAGCTTAAGGCTTGGACTGAATTTTCAATGTCTTCTTCGATGTTTATGGTTGGTCTCAGTTCAATGTGACCGCTAATATATTTTTTGTATTTGAGCCAGTTTGTCTTACGTGATGTCAGTCTCCGAGGATACTCTCTGATCTGAGGACACTCCAGAAGGGTACAAATAATCAGAGAATGGTCTGACGACAAATCTGTGAGTAGTCTCTAGCCCCAGTGCGGATGTTTCGAGGAATAGTCACCCTCGGCTAAAAAGCGCTGACCCAGTGTATTAAAGAAATCTAGAAATTGATATTCTGATATTGCGAAGCGTGGCGGACAATAAACCGCTGACAAGGTGATATTGCCTCTTTTAGATTCTACACATATTGATGTGGCTTGTAGGAAGTTTTCCGAAAATCCCGATAGTGGGTAATGCTTAATGCGGTTTCTGACTAGGATGCCAGTTTTGCCATGGGATTTACCATCTGGGTGATTTAAGCCATAAAATGCATACCCCGGTAATTGAAAGTTATATTTGTCCGTCAGATCAGTTTCCGCAAGAAGCATTATGTCTATTTCAATGTCTAGGAGAGTGAAACTCTTAGGAGAGCCATTATTTGGTTTGTTGCGAGGCGAGCATTTGAATGTGGATGCCTTGATTCCTCATTTGTTCTTGCATTGCGTTTTGCATATGTAGATTGGTGGAGGCCTTGGTTTTGCGGAATTTGGAGCCTTTTCATCGCACTATGCGTCAAGCTGTTTGCCAAGAATTTGGAACCTATTTCCAGTGAGCGGATCTTTGTCCACAGGTAAATTACATGTTTTGTTAATTTTTGGAGTGTTGCCGCTTTTTTTGTTTTGCGGGCTTAGTTTTCGTTTGTTTATTTGTACACACCGATCGATGCCAGTCTGCACATATGAGCGGGTGGTTGGTGATGTACTTCCTTGTGTGTGTGTTGGTGGAAGTGCGTGCTGCTTTGACATTATTGGAAGATGGTTAGTGGTGATCGATTTATTTTGAGCACTTGTTGTTGTGCTTGTTAATGTTGACTGTGCTGTAGTAAGCGTTACCGTACTCATCGTGGTTGAGGGGATGGGCATTGGGCACTCCATGTCGGAGCGGTTGAAAAAGAGCTTACGTTCACATCACTTGTTGGTTTTAGCGTGCTGGCGGGGTCGGGGGAGACTACTGCAAAGTAAGCATTTTTGCGCTGAATAGAAAGCCAGTGATTGCTTTGCTGTTGTTGCATTTGTGCAGTGAGTTCTCTCTGACTCGTGGTGTTGTTGGTATTTTTTCCAGTTGCATTTGTTGTATTTGTATACGTTGTCATTTAATTAAATTAAATTTAATTAAAAGTCAACAAATTAGATATTATTGGACAACATAAGCACGAGTGCCTATGAATGTCCATTAGCGTCTTTTGTCGCGGGTCGAAGGTGTTTGTTAAAATATCCGATTTAAACACTTTTATAACGTTTTGGACGGAGCTCAAGAAAAACACGTCTGACCTCGTCGGCGGTTTGTTTGGTTTTTGTTCAGAGCCAAAATGATGGCACAGCCCAAATCCATGATTTGCAGATACTCCGAGCCGCCGTCCTGGAGATGATAGCAGCATTCCTACAAAGAAATGCATATTTAACCAACTTTAAAACAAGTATCAAAAGTGCTACTACCCACCCCCATGTTGTCGCATATCTGGGCATTCGTCAGGGCCGCATGAAGCACTATGTACTCCACAAACTGCTTCAGCTGACCCACACTGTAGGTCGATGACCCAATCTCTTGTACAAACTTCTCAAAACGATTACAGTTCAGTACAGCTCGACCCCCTTAAAACGATTTCAAGCCGCATATCTTCTCCCAATATCTGTAAAATTGACTTTTAGGCCTTCTCCTCGATCTGCACCTGTTCCAAGTATGTCTCAAACGGGCAATAATTTGATCCTCGCCCAACGCCGTTATTTGATGGACGTTGACGTACAATGCGCAGTACGTTCAAGTGGCCCATGCGACACCAAGCCTAAGCTTGTTACGCGCGAACCCCAGGCAAAATAGCAGCCCGACTCCCGCCCAACCGACCGAGAGGCGCAGCCACTAACGTGTGACACGAAATCGCGAAGGAAGAACATAAAGTAATGTTAACTACGGGCTAAATAAGTTAAAATATAAATTTTTATAGCAGGAAGAGAAGCTTCAGAGTTAATTATTCGGTAGAGTTTATTGTAACCAGCTCAGAGAACACGAAACGGTTCATGCAAGGCATAGTTACTATTACAACGATGTAGTGATAGGGGGATAAAATTACGAGTCGGTCTAATAGGAACGTTGAGGTTAATTTGGCCAACTAACTCATTTGAGTCGATTTCACCATTAATTAGTCTATGTATAAAGATTACTCCAAGCATAACTCTACGGTTAATAAGAGAGGGAAGGTTAATCAAAAGAAGTCTACTAGAGTACGATGGTAAACGGACCTCAGGATTCCAGCCCAAACCACGAAGAGCAAACAATAAAAACTGTCTTTGCACAGATTCAATTCTATCTTGATGGGTCGAATATTGCGGAGACCACACACATGATCCGTACTCGAGAATCGGACGGACAAGAGAAGTGTACAAAATCTTCATCGTATAGGGACACTCCTGGCCTTACAATCAGTAGCAGTAACATGAGAGTCAAATTTAAGTCGGTGATCAAGAATAACCCCAAGATCATTTACCTCATTGGCTGAATCATTTAAGCACTCAAGTGGTACATTATCAAGCATATAAGTGAAGAACTGTGGCAAACTCCTGTAAAATGTCATAACCTTACACTTGGAACTGTTAAGGTTTAATAGATTATCTTTACACCAAGACTGAAATGCATCCAAGTTAGCTTGCAAAGTATAGCGGGAAACCAAATCGTTATATGTTAAACATAGTTTCACATCATCGGCGTACATAAGCCCACGAGAGTGAGTCAAGACAGACGGAAGATCATTTATGAAGAGAGTAAAAAGCAATGGACCCAAGTCCATTGGGGTACCCCAGATGTAACCTGGATTAGTTTCGAATATGAATTACAAAATAGAACTTTTTGTGTTCTAGAACTTAGGTAATCAGAGATTCAACTAAGAAGGTTAGTTGGGAAACCAATTAAACCTAAACAAGGAGTGATTAACAGAATCAAAAGCCTTACTAAAATCAGTATAAATGACGTCAGTTTGCATCTTACCAAAGAACCCTTTGATCACTAATGATGTAAGCTCTAAGTTAGTGGTAGTAGATCGACGCTTCACAAATCCATGTTGATAGGGTTAAATAATGGAACTACATAAATGTTGCAGTTGAGATGTCATAATTCTCTCAAAAGCTTTTGGAATTGCAGACAACTTGGTACTCCATCGGGACCCGGTGCATACACCGGTTTAACAGAGTTAAGATCGCAAAGGAGAGAGCTTTCAGTGATTACAGGGCTAAAAATACAATTAGACCCATTCAACTGATAGGGGTATGGATGATTCGCAAAGAAGCTAGAAGACGAGTAGGTTGACATAAAAAACTCGGCAAACGGATCGGCTATGGCCTGATCAGTGTTTGCTTTCGCATTACCATACCGCACAGAAGAGGGCATAGTGGAAGATTTGCGTTTAGAGTTAACAAACGTATAAAACTGCTTAGGATTGTGCGGGAATTGAAGTCTGCAACGGTTAAGATAGTCTTTATAACATTGTGCGTTCAGCACATTAAATCTAGAACGAGCATCCACATAACGGGAGAAACCAGATGATTTTTTCGAATTCTTATTCTTTTTGAAATACCTTGACTTCTTGTTTTTCAACTTTATTAGTTCTCTTGTGAACCAAGGCTGCCTATTAGGACAGCGAGGGAGCTCAAGTGGAACACAAACATCAAAAAGCGAGTACAAGGTATCATAAAAAAGTTGTATGGCAACATCAATATCTGTACAAGTGTACAATAGAGACCAATCGGTTACAAAAATTAAATCATTAAGTTTTAAAAAATCTGTTTTTTGAAAGCAACGGGTTTTAGCCGTCGAGTTTCCAGAAGCAGAGCACACCCGAGAGGGCAATTCATTGACTTTTAACTGGAATTCGATGCCGCTACCTCTATCAACATACATATCTGTATTCCTGTTGCGCAGCTTAATTAAACTATTTTTGGCAAAACGAGACCACTTTCAATGTTTTTTTGTAAACAAAACAAAACAGCTGACCACCAGTGTGGCCGTTTCTTTATTTGGTCTCTTTGGCTTATATATGGGCTCACTAATAATTTATGAGGATGGTAAATTTATTAAGTGCAATTTAGCGTTCTAAACAGGCGTTCACAGGCCTTGAAACCAAAAAAAAAAATTATTAAAGTATGAATGAACGAATAAATGAGCTAATATAAAAACAAAAAGTAATTAAACTAAATTTTTATTAAATATCCATTTTTCAAATATTTGATATAAAAACGGAGAACGCCAAGCTAAGTTTTTATACCCTTGCAAATGCTGTTTTTGAAATGTCAGAGTTTAAGAACGCTTACATAAAAATCTAAAAATTTTTTAAACTAAAACCCATTTTCCGACAGATAAACATCTGATTTCGACCAATTTTCGCGAATCTTTTGAAAACATATCAAACTAACAATCGCGGAGTTTAAGAAAGATAAAATGTATAACAGAAAAGTTTTTCTCACTAACTCATTTTCCGACCGATCGGTCCTATGGCAACCATAAGATATAGTCACCCGATGTCGATCAACTTTTTCAAATTAGTTTTAAAGCGTTTAATATTAAGCATCACCGACTTAAAGATCGATTTACTTGAAAACAAAAAAGTTTTTTTCACTAAGACCCATTTTCCGACCGATCGGTCCCATGGCAGCTATAAGATATAGTCATCCGATCTTGACCAAAATTTTCAAATCTGTCTGAAAGCCTATAATATTAATAATGGCCGAGTTTAAGAACGCTAACATTGAAAAAAAAAAGTTTTTATCACTAAGACCCATTTTTTGACCGATGGTTCCTATGGCAGCTATAAGATATAGTCATTCGATCCGGTCGGTTCCGACATATTAGCAGCGTGCAGTAAAAAGAAGACTCTGTGCAAAATTTCAGCTCGATAGTTTTAAAACTGAGAGACTAGTTTGCGTAGAAACAGACGGACGGACAAAGCTCAATCGACTCAGCTCGTAGCCCTGATCAAGAATATATGTATATAGTTTATGGGGTCGGAAATTAATATTTCTATGCGTTGGAAACTTCTAGGCAAAAGTATAATACCCTTTGCAAGGGTATAAAAACAAAAAAAAAAACAAAAAAATACAAAATTTTATTTAGAATAAATATTTTTATTTTTTGATTACATTTTTCAATGATCATAATACCATCATAAATATAAATAAACTTAAATCTATATATAAGCACACAATTTTTATATACACTCTTACACTATTTTAGAATACTTTCATAAATATGCGTTATTCTTTTTAAAGGGGAGGTGTAGCGTGTACATGCCTTGTTTCAACATAAATATAATTTACAAACATATGAGCATACTGTGTAACATTCGGTTGCATAGGCAAGCATTTAAATGTTCGCTTAAAATTATATGTTATGTTTCCCATAAGGAAATCTGATCAACCACTTGAGTGTCCGACGTAAGATGCGAACTAAGCAGTTTCGCCTTATGCACAAACACACATACACAACTGCTTGTAAGCGCTGCGGCCCAAGATATTAACGTGACATACAATTCAGTTCAGTTGCGCTTGACAATTGGAACGAAACTGAAACAGAGGCCACGATGGCTCTGACTCCAATAAAGCTATACATCTTGAATACTGTTTGCGCCCAAAGTATATTATAATTAATTTGAAGTAACTGAACTTATTTGAAGTCCTAAGGAACTAGTTCTAAGGCAATTGAATTAACATGAATATTGTATTATCGATTATTGTGCTATCGATCATCGATAGTTTTATGTAACAAAGGCCATGAGGTTGGCGTGTAAAATAAATCTCTTCTTCTATTCAACCGGCAAGCAGACGGACGTAAATTTTTATAGGAGCTCAAGAGGAGCTCAAGCTTGCCTACAGGAGTAGCGGAAACATTTGGCGCCCGACCAGGGACCTTTTGGATAAGGTTCTTCACCCGGCTGGAGCTCGCTATTTGGTAGCTCACCCCTTCGAAGCTCAGAATTGGAGCTAATATTGTTGGAGCAGAAGATCAACCTGGAGGCTGCGTCTACTGGAGACGGCAGCAGCTCTGGATTCGGCCTGTGAGTCATTGACTGCAGTTGGTTACTGGTACGTCTTACATGACATGTTTATTACAAGCTCGATGTGTGTGATCTAAGTGCTCAAAGAAGTCTCATTTGGAGATAAGTTGTGGCAGGTCAATTAAAACGGTACATTGGCTGAGGGCTGTATGTGTATGCAATAATAGGTGAGATAGGTTAGTTCACACATACATATTCATACATAAACACGTGTTAATTGCAACCGTGGTTTACATACATACATATGTACATACAGACTTTGAATTGACTTGGACAATATTTGTGGTTAGGTTGAACCTTAGCGCATTCTTGGCGCATTTTGTGAAAAAATTATTGTGAGCTAATTGTTGCAGCATATACGAGAGCTGCGTGGACGCATAGTGTTTGTTGGTAGAAAGCGTAACATTAATTAATTGTTACGTGCTGCTGGAGTTAACGTAAGCGCGCCTACACTGGGAAAATTTATTGTTGTTCTTTTAAAGTAGTGAATTAGCGTGGCGGTAAGGAAGCCTCGATTGGTGAATATTCAATTAAACTGAGAATCGAAAAATTAAAATGGGACCAAGAAAGGGATCTAAAGACTCAGAGTTTAACTCTTCGCGAGAAAGCTTAATTACTTCTTTAACCCGTAACAAAGGCTATGTAATGAAAAACTGCGCTTCAATGACTGCGGCAGAGCTAGAGGCAAGATTAAGTTTAATTGAAGCGAATTTTGCGCAGTTTTGTAACGTTCAGAACCAGATTGAACAGCACAGCAATGAGATCAAGGTTGAGGTCGAGGTTCGTCAATCTATGGAAGACTTGTACTGTGAGGTAAAGGCTAAAATCTTAAGTTGCTGCAGTCAAAAGGGAAGGCGAGCTTCAACTACAGCAAATTCAATTGCGAACTCAACTTTGTTGAATAGCTCTAGTAGTTCTCGTACACCAAGGTTGCCTGTATTAAAGTTACCAGAATTCTCAGGTAAATATACGGAATGGACGAGTTGGTATAACACATTTGAAACTTTAATAGAATCTGATAGTGACATTGATGAGTTGTCGAAATTCATTCACTTAAAATCGTGTCTAGGTCCAATTCCGCGAAGTACAATCGAAGGTCTCGAATTATCTGCGGAGAATTACAAAAAGGCCTTAAAATTGCTAAAAGATCGATTTGAAAACAAGGCTATTATTTTCCAGGCACATGTGTGCGAGCTGTTTAGCATTCGAAAGCTTAAACAAGCTGATGGAGAGTCATTAACAGCCCTAGTAGATGTTGTTAATTCACAGCTTATGGCCCTACAGTCGTTGGGTGAGGTAAACGAAGTTCTAGGAGCGATTGTGTTCCATCTTATCCGCAGCAAACTAGACGAGGAGACGTTGGAGAAATGGGACAGCGAGTATGATTGTTTGAAGTTGCCCTCATGGGAACTTTTGTCTCAGTTTTTGATTCATAGAGGAATCAACCTAGCCAACCGAGATGTCAGAAAGACAACTGGTTCACGTGGGAACCCTAAAGGGGAACCTAAGCGGTCAATTTTGACGGCAGCAGTGGGAAGCCATGGTAGCAATGGATGCTACAGTTGTTCAGGAAAGCATTATTTGAAGGGTTGCCCGAAATTTAATGAACTTTCACCATTACAAAGGTATGAGCAAGTAAAGAAGTTGAGTTTATGTCTGATATGCTTTAGCAAGCGTCATCAAACAAAGGAATGCAGTGTACCACGTTGTCGTATTTGCAACAAACCTCATCATGAGCTGTTGCATAGGGAAACCGTTGATTTGCCAAGCATGGCTAGTCAGACAATCTCAGTCCCCACTAGCAATTCTCTGCAGAGTTCCTTGTTGACAAGTACGTCTACAAGTTTTCTGGCCACTGCGGTAGTTCTTGTAAAGAGCTCAAATGGCAGGTACTATCCATGTAGATGTATTCTTGATTCGGGCAGCCAGCTGCACTTCGTCACATCCCAGTTGGTGACTCAATTGGAGTTGCAGGTTAAGCCTGGCCGTTATTCTCTAAATGGAATAGGTAATGCAAGGTCAGAAATGATTGGTGAAGTGGAAGCTACCTTCAAATCAAGGGTGACTAAGTTCACGGCTACGGATAACTTTGGGGTTTTGCCAGAGATTACGCAGTACAGCCCCGCAACTTCAGCATCTGCAATAGGATTAAATGTGCCGAGTAGAATACAGCTTGCAGACCCCGCATTCGATTCTGCCGAAAGGATCGATATGTTGCTTGGTGTTACTCTCTTCTTTAAACTCATAGTTGCTGGCCAGATCAAATTAGGGTCAAATAGGCCACTATTGCAGAAATCCTTGTTAGGTTGGATTTTAGTTGGGGAATGTACAATGACTAATGGCATTTCCTTAATCGTCAACAATATTCCGGATCCTTCGACCGATGATCAGGGCTTGCACAGGTTAGTGCAAAAGTTTTGGCAGTGCGAAGAGGTTTTGCAGCGTGATTGTAATTTTACGGAAGAAGAAAAACAATGCGAGGAGAAATTTGTCTCAACCGTGACGCAGACGCCGTCTAACCGGTTCATTGTTAACCTTCCATTAAGAGAACCTAAAATGGACTTAGGGGAGTCTTATAATATAGCGCTCAAGAGATTTTATAATCTGGAGCGAAAGCTTAATCGTAATCCGGCTCTAAAGGAGCAATACGCTGAATTCATTGAAGAATACAGAAGACTAGGGCATTTAGAGGAAGTGAATCCTGCCCAGATAGATGAGGTGAAATATTTTATGCCTCACCATCCGGTAATACGACCGGATAGCTTGACTACTCAGCTACGTGTCGTATTTGACGCTTCGTGCAAGAGTAGCAATGGAGTATCGCTAAATGAAGCCATGCTAGTCGGACCAACATTACAGCCTGAGCTGTTTGAAATTCTAGTTCGATTTCGCTTTTATAAATACGCCTTAACGGCCGATATATCAAAAATGTTCAGACAGATTTTGGTTAGTGAAGCCGACTGTAATTACTAGTGCATACTATGGAGGCAGAATAGTACTGAAGTCGTAAAGGTACTGCGCTTAAAAACTGTGACTTACGGTACCAGCTCTGCTCCATTTCTGGCAGTTCGTTGTTTACTGTATCTGGCCGAGAAGTATGCGCAAGAATATCCGCTAGCATCGGAAGCGATAAGGAGAAATTTTTACATGGACGATATGCTTTGTGGAGCTGACTCCGCGGAGCAAGTGGAAAGGTTAAAACTCGAAGTGACAGAATTGTTACAATTGGGAAGGTTTGACCTCCACAAATGGCGATCGAATTGCAAGCTTGCCTTAGGGGAGTGCAAGGAGGATGAGCCGTTTGCAGTAAAGACTGCAGAATTTGTAAAGACCCTAGGAATTGGTTGGTCTGCCAGCGAGGATCTATTTAGGTTCTCATACTCCGAGAATCAGTCGGATCGCATCACAAAACGGGTAGTTTTGTCTGAGTTAGCTCAGTTGTTTGATCCTCTTGGGTTTCTAAGCCCAATTGTGATCCTTGGAAAAATATTCCTGCAAGAGTTATGGCTTCTTGAGCAGGATTGGGATGCTGAGCTACCTTCAAGCTTTGAAACGCAGTGGAAGAAATATAGAGAAGAGTTGAAACTTGTTCAAGAGTGCTCTCTTCCACGGTCAGTAGTTCCGCGGAGCAATGAAATAGAGAGCCTTGAGCTTTGTGGGTTTTCGGATGCATCCTGCCGCGCATATGGGTGCGTGATATATGCTCGGGTGACGGACAATACTGGAGCAATCCTTGTGCAACTTGTGACAGCGAAGTCTAAGGTAGCGCCAGTCAAGGTTGTTTCATTGCCGCGCCTAGAGCTGAAAGGGGCCTTCCTGTTGGCTCAACTTATGGCTAGGGTAGTCGCATGTATTCACCAAGCGGTTTCGCGAGTTAGATATTTCACAGATTCTACGATTGTGCTAAATTGGTTATCGTCTCATGCTAGCCGCTGGACAACCTTCGTAGCAAATCGAGTCGCTCAGATACAAGAATTAAGCAATAGGCGAGATTGGTTTAAGGTTGAGTCAAAGCTTAATCCGGCGGACATTGTTTCCCGTGGATTACATACCACAGACCTGAAACATTCATCGTTATGGTGGGAAGGACCAAAGTTTTTGAAGGAGCCTAGTGAGCTTTGGCCAACAGAGCACTGGCACAGCTCAGAAACTATACCAGAACAGCGAAACGGCAAGTTTAGTTTGATTGCAACCGAGAACATACCGACGGAGGATATATTAACAGATTGTAAATATCTGAATGATTTTCAAAAATTGCAACGAGTCTTCGGATACATATATCGCTGGCGTCGTTCTGTGCAAAAGTTGAAAATCTCTTCTGAAGCAGAAACTGCGCTGACTGCAGCCGAGTTGAAGGGTGGTTTGAATTACATCGTTTTTAACATACAAAACGTAAGATTTTACGAGGAAATCTATAGACTAAAGGGAGAAGAAGTCATTAAGTCTGCGAAGGTGCAAGGGCTAAATCCGTTTATAGATGACACACAAGGGGTACCAATCGTTCGTGTAGGAGGTAGACTTGCCAAGGCCGATGTACCGTTTGAAATAAAGCATCCAATGTTAATGCCAAATGATCATGCAGTAGTAAATTCGATATTTGCATACACACATCGAGCCAATATGCATGCCGGAGCACTGCTGTTGAGTGCTATTGTAAGGCAGAGGTTCTAGGTAATCAACTGCAGAAAATTGGCTCGCAGAACGGTGCGGAGTTGTATTGCTTGCTTCAGACATAGGCCAAGGATGTCAAGTCAAATCATGGGGCCGTTGCCTGCGAGTCGAGTACGAAGTGGTGTCCATCCATTTGAGAGAGTGGGCCTTGACTTTGCCGGGCCCCTTTGGATGCACTTCAACATCAGAGGTCGGCGGCCAGTGAAGGTGTATCTATGCGTTATGGTGTGCTTTACGACCAAGGCTTGCCACTTGGAGCTAGTGTCGGATTTAAGCACAAACGCCTTCATCGCCGCACTAAAGCGCTTCTTTGCCAGACGTGGACTCAGCGCTGAGATTTTCTGCGACAACGCCACTAATTTTGTGGGCGCCGCTCGAGAGTTGCAGAAGACAGCGGACGTCGTCTGGAATGAGAGCAGCCGGAACCAAATTTTGGATCAATGTAGCCTTCAGGGAGTGAATTTCCATTTCATACCCCCGCGGTCGCCCCACTTTGGGGGACTTTGGGAGAGCGCGGTCAAAGTGGCTAAAAGGATGTTAATCAGCTGCGTGAATGGATCGGCGCTAAACTATGAAGAACTGTCCACTGCTATGGCTCAAGCTGAGGCAGTGATGAATTCCAGACCGCTGCTTCCACTGTCGTCGGATCCGAACGATTTCGAGGCCTTGACACCTGGTCATTTCCTGGTTGGCCGACCACTCAATGCCTTGCCTGAACCGTTTGATGATGGCGTGTTGAAGCTGTCTATGACAAACCGTTGGAAACGCATTCTAGCAGTTCATCACGCATTTTGGCAGCGGTGGTCAACTGAGTATCTGACCCTTCTACAGGAGAGGGCCAAATGGAAGGCCTCCTCTAATAATATTCAACTAGGAACGTTGGTTCTCATTGCCGAGGACAACACCTATCCTGGACAATGGGTACTTGGAAGGGTGCACGAAGTACATCCAGGTGCTGATGGCGTCGTTCGAGTAGTTACACTCAAGACGAAAACTGGGTTCTTTAAGAGGAACGTCCACAAGCTTAGCCCACTTCCCTTTGACGAATGATATGGTTAATTTGGAAGGAGCTTCCAAGGCGGGGAGTATGTTTGCGCCCAAAGTATATTATAATTAATTTGAAGTAACTGAACTTATTTGAAGTCCTAAGGAACTAGTTCTAAGGCAATTGAATTAACATGAATATTGTATTATCGATTATTGTGCTATCGATCATCGATAGTTTTATGTAACAAAGGCCATGAGGTTGGCGTGTAAAATAAATCTCTTCTTCTATTCAACCGGCAAGCAGACGGACGTAAATTTTTATAGGAGCTCAAGAGGAGCTCAAGCTTGCCTACAGGAGTAGCGGAAACAAATACCTTGAATAAACATTTGAATAAAATATAAATTAACCGATTGTCTACTTGGTCATATCACAGGAGCAGGACGGAAACATGTCCTTTACGCCTTTTAATAGCTTTGCCTGATCGACAGACAACCTGTGGGATACAAGCAGATTCTTGCAAAGGTGCTTTTTCAGGTGGGACCAACTCACACAACTATGCCCCTCCTGTGTACCCAAAATTCCCGACAGAAGGACTCCTTGGGCTAACCAATTCTAACCCAATCGTCGTCCAAAACACAGTTCCGAAGTAGAATGATTGCTGTAGGGAGGGAACTATCAAGAATTCCATATCTTTCACGACACCTTCCCATTGTACTGGTAGCGAAATGGTACCGATTACCTGGTTTTCGCCTCCATTGGCGGTACACACCGCAATCCCCGACCTCTCTGAATCAAGTGTGTGCGTTTTTCCAGAAACTTTTCTGTCCCTCGGCCTATGCAATTCACTGCTGCCCCAGAATCTAAAAATGCCGTTATCTCCTCGCCATCTACCTTGGTTTTCGCGAAGACTCTATTGTCACTAGTTTTGTTAACGACTGCGGCGATGACTTTCCTTTGAGCCTCTCGGGCCCTAGCTGATTTCAGATGTAGTTTCTGAAGTTTTTTTAGACTTTGGGTTGCATAACTAATCTGTCCACTTTCCCCTCTCCATTAAAAATCCGCTCCCGAGCCGCTTCATACCCTAATTTCCTTTGGTGTAGGCTCTTTAAAGGCCATATTTGTTTCGGGAGAGAGTTACCAAGTGGTTTGGTTACTGTCTCGGGGCGGGCAGACTGGGAGTTAAAAACGACGAATCCAGGGAGTGGTATGAATCGTTCTTTCCACAAAAGAAACATTGAGTCTCATAGAAGGCTGACAAACATTTGCCTTCCCAATGGTCTGGACTCTGCTTTCGGTAAAAATCCCCTGGCCTACCGCATGTTAAGCATAGATAAAGGTGGAAGGGTGACGAGCAGAACTGCCCTGCTGCCTGGTTCTTGGACATATGAGGGCTTTTGTCCCCATTCTGCGTGGAAAGTGACTGACCTTGATTTTGGCCCCCATTAGACCCCCCTACACGCTGTATCTTTTGTTATGCTTCGATAGGAGGGTCTGAGTCCTCTGAGCCGTCTTCTTGCCCATCGAAAACCTTATTCACGTGACGCCGTCTTGCCCGTCTTTCCCTGGGCCATTTCTCCAGCTTGATACCTTCTTTCTTGAAAGCGACCAAAGTTTGTACAGGGGACGCCAACAGGAAACTCCCCATCTGTGCATCCTTCATTATAAGCCTGCCTACGTTCCATTATTTCCTTTATAGTCACGTAGTCATTATAGGAGGTCGAAAACGCCCGTTTCATCTCTACTTTGAGCGAATGGTTCCCGAATTCCTGGTCGTGCTCTTTATCCTCCATCAACTGCCAATACCACTTTGCAGCGGCCCCGATCAGCAGACAGTGGAAATCTCTAAAGAGCTGCCCGGATGTTAAACCGTAGAGATCTTTCATCTGCTCTACCCGAAAAATGAAACTTCCAACTGTCATCCCTTTCCAGTCCCGTCAAACTTAATGTTCCATCGATCCAGTCCGACTGGTCGGAGAACTATCCCTCTCATAGGGCTCTCCCCCGTCTCGTCTGACGACAACCTCCCCTTGGTCTCCCCTGCCTCTCTGCTGGAACTTTGATCAGTAGGTCGAGTCGCCTCCTGATTGCGTAAGGACTGTCTTTGTGTTGGCTGGGGTGCCTGTCTGCTTCTCGGCTCGGGGTTGGCCTGGTGCCCGGTCCTGATACCGATATGTTTCCCTGGTCCCTGGTACCGATATGTTTACCTGGTTAGTTTGTCGTAGATGTCCCACACCAGTGTTAATTGGGGTCGAAATTCCCATCTGTCTACCATCCTCTGTCGCCCCCCTTACCGAGTTCCGGTTGAAGCCCATACACGAGGACTCCATGTCCAACACTTGCGCTTCTATTCCAGCCATTTGAGCTCGAAGTCCGGCTAACTGAGCGTTTAGAGAGGATGCCATATCCGCATTCTGCAACGCTAGTGCCGCCATCATCCCTTCCAGTCTCTCTCCCTGTCCGATGTTCCTAGAGACGGTTCCCGAAGCACTTGGTGCTAGGCTAGAGCCTTCCTGTGGCGAGCCCAGATCCAGGCCTCCTACGGTGCCTTCTTCCATGTCAGTCAAATATTCTTCGCGGTCTGTTCTGTGATCTAGATTGTCAGTTCGTTCTGGGGCAGTGGCCGTCTGGGTATCACTATCTCTCTGGGAAATCTTAGAGGGAGCCGACGAATCAGCCGCTCGCCTGGCTCGAGCAAATGAGGCAGCTTCTGCGCTTGAGATGCTCCGCGTAACACGAGGCTGGGGCAGCCGTATCGTTACCTTCTTCCTGGTGCCCATAAAATTTATGAGTAAAACTAACTGTAAGGACCTCACCCGATCTTGCTATCTTTCTTTCTGCCCTATCTCCCACTAGCGACTTAACTATAAGCATATCCCTAACCTTACAGGCTATCTCTTGGATTTAAATTTCTATTTTTATACTTCTATTTTTATATTTCTAAATTTCTATTTGTCTATTGCTATTCCTATATTTATCTTTCTAATTTTATTTTTATATTTCTATTTGTATACTTGTATTTTTATATTTCCAAATTTCTATTTTTCAATTTCTATTTCTATATTTATCTCCTAACGTCGACCCAATCTTTAAAACTAGCCTCAACCGTGTATCCAATCTCCTAGCTAGTATTTACGTATATTAGTATGATCTTATAAAACTATATATAAAATATATATGTAAACTAAAAAATATATATATAAAAAAAGCAAAGTATATATAGCCTGTCAAATAACAAGTAAGAGCGCTGTAGTCGAGTTTCCCCGACTACAAAATATCCAGTTCAATTGAGACACACGTACAAACACACTCACATACACAAATACAGACACACACACGAGCGCACACACACTCACACGCGGCCTGCTGCCTGCACTTATCTACTAATCCATATATGATATACACTGCTCGCCACTTGAATAGGACACCCTGTATGCTCTCTTTAAAACTGCTCGTAACTCGAAAACGAAATGGTAGAATAACGGTATTTTTATACTCTGTACCGACGGTACATAGAGTATATTAAGTTTGTGCAAAAGTATGTAACAGAGAGAAGGAATCGTTTCCGACCCCATAAAGTATATATATTCTTGATCAGCATTAACAGCCGAGTCGATATAGCCATGTCCGTCTGTCCGTCTGTCTGTCTGTCCGTCTGTATGTCTGTCCGTCTGTCTGTCTGTCCGTCTGTCTGTCTGTCCGTCCGTCTGTCTGTCTGTCCGTCTGTCCGTCCGTATGAACGAAGAGATCTCAGAGATGGTAAGAGATAGAGGTTTGACATGTATGGGACATATATTTCTTATACTTGCAGGCAGATCAAGTTTATTTTCAATTTTTGCCACGCCCCCTCCCGCCCCCGCAATTTGGAAAAAACTTCATATCTCCTACAGTTTTGGAGATAGATCGTTCGTTCCTTCTAGAGATACCTTGTAAATTTATTTTTTTATTATTTATCGATTTGCTGAAGGAATGATAAAGATCGGATGAACGATACTCAAGTTATGGGCAAAAAACGGCCAGTTAACACCACCCACCCCCATAGAACATGCATTTTATTTGGTCGGTATCGTTGACACGTGCACACAAATTTTGGTTTACTTAAACTTTTTGCTTTAATTGAAGTGTATATAAAATTGAAAAAAATTAAAATGGGGCGTGGCACTTCATTTTCTGAGTCGGAGAAAGGAAAAATCCAAGCTTACAAGGATTCTGGCCTTTCTATTATCAAAATAGCAAATATAAGTCGACAAGAGCCGTCACGCCATAACAAATTTTTTAAAAAATGAGGCTAATTATGGTAAAAACATGAAGGGCCGCACCCACAGTGTGCTTACCATCACGGACAAGCGACTTATATTAAGAGAAGCTTCCAATTCGCCCGATTCTTTGGCCAAGATAAGGGAAAAATGCAACGTTAAAGCAAGTTTGACAACCATGCGTCGTGTTATTAATAATGCTACACACCTGAAGAGACTAAAAATCAAGAAGAAGCCACCTCTTAACCCGGCTCGGAAGTTACAACGCCTTGATTTCGCGCGCGCACATGTCACCTGGACTTCGGAGTGGCAACGTGTTGTCTTTTCGGACGAAAAAAAGTTTAATTTGGAGGGCCCCGATGGCTACAGCTACTATTTTCATGATCTTCGAAAAGAACCACACCATCTTGATAAGTTGCACAGCAGTGCTGGAGGTATTATGGTATGGGGGCCATTTCCTATTATGGCACCTGTGAGCTTAAATTTATTCCAACCACCATGAATGCGTTGTGTTATAATGGTATATTGAAAGAGGCCTTTCCACACTTCCAAACTCTTTTTGCAAATCTAAAATGGATTTATCAACATGATATTGCCCCTATACATACGGCCCGGATTGTTAAATCGTATATAGCGAGCCAAATCGTGGAGTTATTAAACTGGCCACCCTATTCACCAGACTTGAATATCATTGAGAATGTGTGAGGATGGCTAACACGTGAAGTATATGGATCAGGTCAGCAATATTCGAGCGTTCCCGAACTAATTGCAGCTATCAAATTAGCATGGAGCTCGATATCGTTGAATTATTTGGGAAAATTGTATGCATCCCTTTCTGACCGAATGTGTGAGGTTTTGGAGAAAAAAGGAGGCTCAACACACTATTAAAAATTTTTTTTGGTTTAAAAACATGTTAGTAATTTCTTATTTAAGTAATATTGTTATTTGAAAAGGATTGAAATATTCTTAAATGGTTTTTAGATAAAGTGTCCTATTCAAGTGGTGCAAAATGAAGACTCCAAAATTTGTTACTTATTGGTTCACAATGTTTTTTGTATACTTACAACTTTTGAATAATTTTGTAATTTTCGTCTAATTACTACATTTAAATAAACTTTATAAGATAACAAAAATTATTTTCCTAGATGGCTTGGTTTAGCAGCAATTAACTAGGAAAATCGACTTTAGAGGTGTCCTATTCAAGTGGCGAGCAGTGTATAAGTACAAAAATTATAGAAGAAAAATAAAAGAGATAGTGTTGGGGAGTTGCTTTGGGATAGGGTAGGGCAGACACCCAGAGCTCCGTCCAAAATTTTACGCCCCCATAAGAATACAAGCTACCTGCTTTAACTTCACTACTTCAGGGCTCCACTGGAGTCGCCTGCTTCTTTAAAGTCCGATACAGATAACCTAACTTGTGCCATCAAGTGAGGCATCCTCCACCGGAAGAGAGCTCCTCTATCTCCACTACTACTAGGCCATCCGTCGGAGTTCCCCACCACTCCCGTCATGGAACACTTCGGGCTGGAACCTCTCAGATGGCCTGGGACTAAGGAAGCTCAGCGGCAGCGTCGGCCGAAGATTTTCCCCTGTCCACCCCAATTGTCGTTTGGGGAACCTGATGGAGAGAACCTCTCAGCCGGCCTGGCATTTACCTAGCTCGGCGGCGGCAATCGACCCAATCAGGCTCACGTGTCCTTTCCCCACCCCCTGTCTAGTGAACATTCGTAGAGTTTGCCAGTGACCAACGCTTTTTCGGTGCCAATTGTTGCGCAGTCAACTCCCTCTTGCTCACTAATCCATCCGTAAGTTGGGGAACTGTCAAACTGGGTGTAATTTGTCAGGGCATTGGGAGCCAAATGTTAGGCGACCAATGACCATACCACGTTGAATACATCGGCTCTCATCCGATCACCGAAATTCCACAATGTTGTTAACAAACGAGTAGTTATCAGCCAGTCCCCGTTGGGCGCCAATTGTTATGTCCCCCTCTTGGTCCTCAGGACCTAGGGACCTGGGGACCAACCTCACTCACCTTCCGGCACGGTTGTAGCCGTGCACGAGCTCGCCGTAAGTGGGAGGGGTCTTTTGGGTGGATGATCTCCCTAATGAGCATAACAATAAATTTTCGTGCCGTAAAAACTACCGTGATCGTCCGTCAGTCTGTCCGATCAATAGGTTGATCCGTGGCCTATGCCCACCCCTATGCCCACCCCTTCTATGCTTTCGCATAGCCTTCGGAACACACCAGGGCCTGTGGTGTGATCCCCTAGTCAATTATTGGTTAGTCCGTCACATCCTTAAGTCTCGCCCCGGTTAAACTTATCTACCCTTTCCCCCTTCCAACACTTCCCACTCAACTAATAAGCACACATGCTTATTTTATTGCTCACAGTCAAAATTCGGATTTATTGAAGAACATGTTTAAAAGAACAGAGTTACATCGGTTCCAGAAGGGAGGCCGAATACTCGTCACAACCCGAGTTGTGACTTACGTAGTCTATAAAGGAGACCACGCACTGTGGGCTCATGCGTGAACATGAACATACAAAAATCAGACGAACTACTTTAATAAGAAAAGGAAATTAAAGAGTTGCTTAGAGAGAAATTAATTATACATATTATAAATCAAAAGTTTGAAGAAAAATAAACAAATGAAGCCTTAATGGGAAGGAAGGAGTGTGACGGATAAAAAAATAACTTCTGGACACAAAAAAAAATTAGGGAGAGAAAAATTTTTTTTTTCCTTGAGGTATAAAAAAAATTTCCGGACTGGCCGGTCACTTTCCCTTTAAAATCCCTCGATGAAAGCGCGTTCATGTTGCTGAGGGGGGGAAGGTTTTATTGTTTTTCTTTTTCTTTCACAAACAAAAAAAATAATATAAAAGTATAAAAAAAAGTACAAGACCACAAAAAAACCCAACAAAAATCGAAGACTTTCTCGGACAATCACCTGACGAAAACCAAAAAAATTTGTAATAAAAGAAATTAAGTGCGGACAGAGGAGCCGAAAATGGTAAATGCCCTTTCGAGATCTGCTGTATTTATATATCCCCGTTTCAAGGAGTGCTTATTAAGGAGGTATAGCTTCAATGCCAATTGCACTGAAGCTAGAATAACTAGTACGACTACCCAAAACGTCTTCTAGGTGACCGGTATGGTCAACAACTTGAACACTATTTACGACATTAGCCGTATTATCCGACTATAATATGACTAATCAAAGATACAGGGAAGTTGGTATGGTCGTTTCTGGTCTTGGTTTTCCTTCCTTTTTGTTTCAGCCTTGGTCACAAACAATAAAAAAAATTAATGAGCGAGGGTCGGGATTTTAGATTCAGCCTTGTTTGCTTGGTCACAAACAACAAAAAAAATAAATGCGCGAGGGCCGGGATTTTTGATTCAGCCTTGTTTGCTTAGTCACTTGTACACAAACAATAAAAAAAATAAATGCGCGAGGGCCGGGATTTTTGTTTCAGCCTTGTTTGCTTGGTCACAAACAACAAAAAAAATAAATGCGCGAAGGCCTGGATTTTAGTTTCAGCCTTGTTCGCTTAGTCACTTGTACACAAACAAAAAAAAAACAAATGCGCGAGGGCCGGGATTTTTGTTTCAGCCTTGTTTACTTAGTCACTTGTACACAAACAATAGCCTTGTTTGCTTGGTCACAAACAACAAAAAAATAAATGCGCGAGGGCCAGGATTTTTGTGTCAGCCTTGTTTGCTTAGTCACTTGTACACAAAAAAAACAAGTGAGAAAGTCGGTCAAGCCCGACTATAACATACTCTGTACCAGTTCATTTGCCCCTGACTATAATATTATAATCAGGGAATCAAACCGAATCGAATTTCGGTTCCGTTTCCAGTTCTGGCACGTACCGAAACTTGTGTTTCGGTAAAAGGTTCTGTTTTGGTTCTAATAATATTTCGGTATTCGGTTCCGTACCGGTACCTGCTTTCTTATTTCGGTATACCGGTACGTACCGGTATGAACCGGTAAAATATGAAGAAAGAGCGGTCATTGCCCTTATCAAAGGCCACACAAACTTTGTAAAGATTTCTTTATTTTTATAAACGACAGTTGTTTCGGGTTTCACTATTTAAACACTGTTTTCTATTTACAATGTCTCTATACGTGTTTTTTCTCTTCACGATTTGTCGATATGGATTTTTCATTCAGTCTCTCTGTCTGTCTGCTTGTCATTTTACTCACAGCTTCTGCCTTCGTCCATCTTTTACTATCTACTGCGTTCTACTTTCGGTTTCGTCCAGTGTGACCATCATTCGATTTAACACTTAAATATCAATACATTTTTACATCTTGGCGGTCATTTTCAAATAATTCCAAAGACTTCAATTTGGAAAACGTTTTAAGCTCAGAAAAATTGATCACGATTGATGCCATTAATCAGTTTTGTGAAAATACTGAACTATTTGTAGTGTCCTGCTTTTGAAGTAATTGTGCTGCTTTCCTCATTATGTTTTAAGTTGAACAGAAATGGATAACACAAGTACTTTTCAGTTTCGATGTTAGCATTAGCATAACATTATAATCTGGGCCTAAGAATAAAGGATGCAATATTTTTCAAGAGACTGGTCTCTTATTTTTCTACTTTACAATACAAAAGTTTTGAAAGACCAGACTCCTCTTTGTTGGAAATTGCTTAAAAGTCTCCCAAAACTAAGTGTCAGCTTTGAAGTCTAGTCGTTGCACTCGGAACCGAAACTGTACCGGTGCAACGTTTAGGTTCTTTTCGGTCTTTTAAGTTCCAAAAATATCGGTACTCGTATACCGGTACACAACCAATTTCAAATATCGGTTCCAGGTTCTGAGTTCTGAGTTTTAATCGGTTCTTTTCGGAATACGGTTCCGGTTCTGGTTCCGGTTTGATTCCCTGATTATAATACATCCAAGGAGTCACTCGTTTATCTTGCAATATTTTTATTATATGCTCATCTCTAAGGTTCTCTCTCTCTCTCTCCCAAAGAGTGTGTTTGTTTGAATGCAGTAGTGGTTGGCTGGGTGGGTGGTGGTGGGGGGGTCTGATATCTTTTTTTGCTCATAACTTGTGTATCGCTCATCTGATCTTTATCATTCCTTCAGCAAATCCATTAATAATTTTGATTATTAGATATCTCCAGAAGGATCGAACAATCTATCATCAAAACTGTGGGAGATATGACGTTTTTTCCAAATTTCGGGGGCGGGAGGGGCGTGGCAAAAATTGAAAATGAACTTCATCTGCCTGCAAGTATAAGAAATATATGTCCATACATGTTAAACCTCTATCTCTTACCATCTCTGAGATCTGTGCGTTCATACAGACTGACAGACAGACGGACCGACGGACGGACGGACATGGTTATATGGACTCGGATGTTGATGCTGATCAATATATATACTTGATAGGATCGGAAACGATTCCTTCTCCCTGTTACATACTTTTGCACAAACTTAGTATAATCGATGTACCTTCGGAACAGAGTATAAAAATAAATGCGCGAGGGCCGGGATTTTTGTTTCAGCCTTGTTTGCTTAGGCACTTGTACACAAACAAAAAAATAAATGCGCAAGGACCGCTTTGCTCGGTCTCTTAAATTTTTCGACTGGCTCCTCTGCAAGTGGGAGAGGTTCGTTGTTTACGCTGTAGCAGCGGATTTGCACTTAGCAATCTCACGCTACAGCCAACTCTCTGATTACAGAGACAGCCACAGTGGCTCCGCTGAAATTTTGCTGACGTTACCTAAAATTGTGGGAACTGTTCATGGAACATTTCCAGCGATAAGTCAGGCAATTATATGGCCTTGATTTCCCACACTTAAAAAGAAAGGAATCAAGTTACCAAGCTTGTCACATACGACAAGTCTTACCTTTGAAAAGGGTCGACCATCGAATACCCTTTTATTTTCCAAAAGTCTTTTTGAAAATTTATACCCAGCAATGTGCGTACGTAACTAGACCTACTCTAAAGCCTTGGTTTAACAACTACATTAAACACCATATAGACCAACGGAACGCTGACTATTGCAGGTGAAAGCGTTATAGAACAGATGATCTCTACACAGTTTTTAAGAATCTGAGAACAAATCTGCGACAAATACGTACCTTAATATTGATCCGAATTCCAACTGTGATAATAGCTTAAGCTTAATGTGTGTAAGTTCATGTGATGTACTTGAATGTATCCTCAAGATTAAATCGAATGCAGTGGGGCTTGATGATATGAATCCTAAGTTAATTAAATTACTTCTTCCCCTTATACTTGCTCATATCACTTATGTTATGAACACTGCCTTCCGATCTTCTTCTTACCGATCCCAAAATCATCCATTGAATATAGTGTAGTATGACCAAATATAATACAAATACAAATATAAACTTCCTCCGCATGGAATTCCACTGCTTGAGCTACGTATATGTTCAATGTATATGCCATAAGCATATATGTAAACGGTCACTACCAGCTCCCGCTCTGCCGCTGTACACAGCGACAGAGATACATATATACATATAAATAACAATCCTAAGCGGCTGCTCCGCCGCCAGCGTATCTGGCAGCACAGCCCGCTAGCTATGTTAAGATTTTGTATAAAAAACTAAACTCAATAATAAAACTGAAGTTGAACAATAAAGACGACGGATGCACTCTGTGCCCCGTATTAAAAACCAATTTACTTCAACTGTTATTTCTGGAACTGATTGATATAACGACGACTTGTTACATGGCGAGCGTGACAGTTAAGACAGTAAGAAGAACAAAAGTTAATTGTTTAGACAGTGAACAAAAGTTAATTGTGCACTAATACGAAATTCGTGTAGCAGCCACTCTGCACACAACAGTGCCACTTCTACCCAACTGCCTGTGCGATGAGACAATAAAATTAACCTGTGCGATGACCAGCACCGGCACCGCCTAAGACCAAAGGCCCCGGACAACTGCAGCAGACACAATAAAAACAAACAAACTGGATACCGTAAGCCTAGAGGATGCTGGCTGAGCCTTTTGAGGAAGACCGACAACGCTGCCAAGAGCGTATCAACGAATTAAACAAACAACTCCGCCCATAAGAGCGAAGTAACGCAAAAGGGCTGCTGAAATGCGAATGCCTCCCTTTGCCACAATTAAAAATTCTCACCCTCAAGTTGAAACACCCTCAAAGTGCAACTTGAAAAATACTAAAAACTGTTAGGCTTTCCTACTAACACATACGGTTGGACCATTCATTGTATAAATAAAAATTGTCAGCCAGCCGTATGCCCTACATAACAACAAATTCTTCCTTTTCCTTTCCATAACTCAAAAAAAAAAAGACGAATACATATTTGTAGATTTTCCAAAAAAAAATATTCAAAATTATTTATGTTCTTTTCAAAAATTGAACCCAAATCAGTTTGAACAAAAATGGGTTGGTTCGGATCTGACGATAGTCAGACCAAAGACAATATGGCCAATGTGGTCAACAATGTCAAAATAGTCGATCAAACAGATGATATTAAATCACTCTGGATCTTACTCCTTATATTGACAATTGTCAGTGTTGCTCAATTTATTTTAACATTTGTGAGGATGCGTAAAATACGACCTCTCATTTTTTCATTTACTCACCATAGTACTTAAGTTAGTAGGTATAAGACAGAAACCAGAGTTCCTTATAGTCATAGTAGAATATAATCATAGTATATAGGTGTAGGTATAAGATAGCCAAGAAGGCCAACGTATAGTCATATAACATATAATCATAGTATATAGGTGTAGGTATAAGATAGTCAGGAAGGCCAACGTATAGTCATATAACATATAATCATAGTATATAGGTTTGTAGGTATAAGACAGCCAGGAAGGCCAACGTATAGTCATATACCATATAATCATAGTATTTAAGTCATATTTTCATAGTATATAAGTGGATTGTTAAAGCAGTAGAACGGCCTGTAAAGTTTAGTTTAGTTAGTTTGCACAGGATTAGTTAATTAAATAGCCAGCAAAACCCGCCAAAAACCAGCTCAACACTAACTACCGTCCCATCACTGCCCTTACGCAGTTGCGTTGACTGCGTAGTTGCCAACGATGGGCATGAGGGGGAAGGGAGGAACTTGCCGTTACAAGCCTTGCAGGTGGCCGAACATGGGCGATCGAACACGCACCGACAGCAGCAGTCGAACATGGGCCGAGGCTGCCTGACGAAAAGAGAGAGATCGAGCGCTGCATGCGCCTGACACACAGCCACGGGCAGCGACGCCCACGCCAGCCTTAACCACGGGTCGACAGAAGACAGGCGGGCGCAGGCCAGGGCTGGCGTGCGAAAGAGAGGACGATCGTCGTGTGGCATACGCTCGACACACAGCCGGAGCAGCGACGTCGACGCCAAAGCCGAAGATGGACAGCGCGCAAGCCGAAATTGGGTCAAGGCTCGAAAAGTTGCGAAGAGGAATTAATCAAGTTTGGCGAGTGGAAACGGAAGGACGTGGCATGAATCGGGAGCGGAAAAGCATAGTGAAATCGAGAGAAACAAGTGGAAAAATCGGAGTGAAGTAGCAGCATTGAAGGGAGGGAGCGGAAGCAAGAGAAGGCGTGAACAGAAAAGCCTCACCTGTGACCCGAGGAGTAGTGAGCGTGGAGAGGCGAGATCAAGGAGGATCCGGGACAGGCGGACGGAGGAAACGGGTACGCTGGCTAGGGTCTCAGTACACAGGAGTAGGGATTTGACAAAAGGTGCGGTTAGAAGGCAACAGGAAGGGACCAAAGTTTAAATAAAGTTGTTAAGTTATTAAGAGTGTACAAGCGACAACTCCCGTGTACATGTTTTTGGCAAATGCGCTACCCAGCTGCTAACTCCTCCGGTTGGATCCAACGATTCTGACTCCACCGGGCGACCAACGACTGCCCGTACACGTTTTCGAGAAGGAACTCTGCGTGTGCGGCGTGGGCGTTGGACGCTTTGGGGTCTTTCCAGTGCACCGTCCTTGGGCTTTCCGCGACGGCTCACTGGCTAAGACCGGGTGGATTCGGTTGGCGGCAACAGGGGAGGAAGGCCGGCGGGGTGGCTGTGGCGTAGAAGATAGGAGGGGCTGGCATTTATTCGGCTGTTGTGTGGGAGTGGCCGTGAAGGGAGGGCTAGGTTTTTCTCTGTCCCGAAGTCCCAGCAATAAATAAATTTTGCTATGGGAGACCTTGGAGAGACTGAGAGTCGCACCTCGGCCTTGGAAACTTCCTTATAGTTGGCGCCCGAGCAGGGACCTTTGGGGCATTTTTATATCATGTTTTTTGAGAAACCTCCCTGTAAATGGCCTAAAGAACCATCAGGATCACTCACACAGCGGCTGCGCCTCTGCAGAACATAGTATACCCACGAACCAGAGATCTATCCGAGTCTTGTTTTAATTTTTGATATGTTTTCGCCCCTTGGGCAAATTTATGCACCTGAGCACGAAAACCCACCCACGTTTTCTGGAAATTTTCCCTTTTTGTCGCAGCGCCAGAGGGCTGCATATATATACATATATAAATTGCATGTGTCAAAAAAAATCAGGGTTTATAAGGGCTAGGACAACCCCAAAATTTCAATAAGGTACCCCCAAGGAAAATTTGGAGGAGTCCGGGTCCTCGTTCACACCGTTCACACCGGGTCCAGGCAGAATTTAAAATTTAAAATAAATAATAGGAAATTGCTCCTCGGAGAATTTAGTCAGCGTGGAGCATTTTCACCCAAAAAAAAAAGAAAAAAAGAAGGGATTTACTTAAGAATTTACACGGAGGGGAAACTACGCCTACGGCGAGGGAAGGAAGCCACGAGTAGCCGGGGAGTTTCATGTAGCAACGACATCCAATATCTTGGGGGGAAAACACGGCACCACCACGTGGGGAATTTTGTCCGAGCACACAGCACGCCGTCAAAACCATTAGGAGTTTTTGTTAGTCTTGTAGACTCTGTCGCACTCGGAGTTAATACTAACATTCTTGCTGAAAAGGGCCTTAGGCCAGTTTACCGGTAATTCTTCTCGCTCTTGGATAACGCATTCCCGCAACGTCCAATGGCAAAGGGGGAGTAGTGGCGTCGCGGCGCTGTCACTAGGCCGTCGACGACTGCACAGCTCTTGCGACTGCGCGGCCACCGGTTATAAATAACAGGCGGAGAACGTTCGGAAGGCAGTCTTGAACCAGCGGTCATTGAATACGAGCAGAATCTTAGTATGCGAATTTTTTTTTAATAATAATCCTTATCGGATTAAGTTAAATCCTTGGCACACGGTATTGTCTTAAAAACGCGTGCGAGTTCCTACATAGTTAAATCAAAATCGTACTCCCCGGGTATAACAACGGTCGTCCTTATCCTTACGAAAGCTTAAGGGGCTGTCCATCCTAGTCCTAGCATAATCGAGTCTTCACGATATCAAGTATTAAAAGCTCCGTTTGAGTACATTTTCGAGACTCGGTATTGCCCCATCCGCGCAAATATGGGAGTTAAGTGGATTTCATTTAGGCGTAAAGACGAGTTGCAAGCGATCGCTACCGAGTTCGGGTTGGGTACCACCGGCACCGTCGAAGACTTGCGTAGTCGAATTTCGGCATTCATATCACGCGGAGAACATTCAGAGGGTATCAAAAACCGACGAACCGGCGAAGAACCCCCGACCTCCACTAATTCGGCGTCGGATACCGCATCCCGAGTATAACGGGAAGAATTTCCGTCGGCAACCCTAGCGGAAAAACTGCGCAACTGGGGCATCATGTTTGACGGACGCGGGGACCCACTCAGTTTTACTGAGCGACTGGAAGAGCGAGCAGCCTCTTACCGGGTGAACGTTAGCCAGTTGCCGCGCGTTATTCCCGGCCGAATGTTTCGAACGTTTCAGATGCAGCAGGTACCCTGGGAGAAATTTAAGGAAGAATTTTTAGTTTTTCTTGCCCACGCGGTATTTTCAAAGATTAGAGGATGCCATCAGAGAGAGATACCAATACCCCAGAGAACCATTTAAGGACTATATCGTGGATCTACTGCTAATGATGCAGCGGGCCAAGTACACCTCTGAACAGGAATTGACAAGGATCTACGACAATTTGTTACCGGAGTATCAACTTTTTATCAGGAGACACGAGTTTACCACCTTGGCGACGCTGACACAATTAGCAACGGCGTACGAGACGGCTAGGGATCGAGACACGGCACGCCACGCGACCTGGGTGCGCCCCGGGCAGCGGTACGATTGGGCGGAAAATTTCTCAGGGACCTTTCCGGGTACGTCATCGGCAAGGCCCAACCCCTCGACCCAACAACCCCTGGCGCCTGTACCTACAGACACCGCCCTGGTGCCGCTGGCGTCCGAAGCTAGCAATCGGATGATCATCGGGGAAACGGACCGACCGATAGACGTGAACCGTGCTTGTCGACGGTGTGGGCAAGTTGGGCATTTCGCGAGAGGGTGTTCGAACCAACCGGTGATGTTTTGCTGGACCTGTGGAAGACGAGGAATCCGGACCATAGACTGCTGCCGACAGGCCGGTTCGGGAAACGAACTGGGTCTTCGCCCTGTGGGGAGCCAAGCGAGGACCACCGAATCGATACCCCACCAATAATGCACCCATTACGTCTGGAGGGTGGTCGCATCGTGGCGTCGGTGTTTATTGAAGGACGGACCATCTTAGCCACATTGGACACGGGAGCATCGAGTTCGCCACCCCAGCGAATAGGAGGCAAGTACGCACAAGGATATCCTTTGCAGATGGGTCTTTAAAAAATGTAGATCAGGCTTTAATGCTCAGAGTCCGCCTGGACCAGGAACAGACGTATATGCCACTGCTAGTCCTGCCGACTGTTTTAGATGGGGTCATCTTGGGCATTGATTTCCTTTGCCGGATACAGACAATGGTACAGTGCGGAAGAGCCTGCCTCCGCCTCACTAACCGAACCGAGCATCCGCTAAGTTTGCCAACTGAGCCTATAACGAAGACAGGGGTACGAAGTCCGACGACAGATAAAACAGTGGTATTCCATACAACCGAGTCATTAGCTCCGACAGAGTCAAGCGTACCGACAGAGTCATTAGCTCCGACAGAGTCACTAGCTTCGACAGAGTCAAACGTACCGACAGAGTCATTAGCTCCGACAGAGTCAAACGTACCGACAGAGTCATAAGCTTCGACAGAGTCACTAGTTCCGAAAGAGTTAGATGTACCGACAGAGCCATTAGTTCCAACAGAGACCCGACGCAAGCCCTCACGCCATACACCGAGCCCCTCAAAACGCTCTTGGCGGAGCCAAGTCACAACGCTCAGATGAGAACGTCAAACCAGAGCCTGGAAACACCGAAGCGGGGCACCAGGGCCCACCAATCGAATCAGTAGAGATCCCGGACTAGAACCCTTAGCGAATGCAGCAACAGCTAGAGAGAGGAATCCCTTCCGGAAACCACCACTGATCGTGCACCCAACCGCCGAGCACCACCGGAAGAAACAAGTACGTTTTGGGGAAGACCTGCAGGCGGGAGCTCCGGTAAGTTTGGCTATCATTAGTGCCGTACAAATCCCGTAGGAGCATACCAGCGAGGAGCCCCGACCGACCAGTACAGAGGAGGCCTTGGAACCGGGGGTAGCCAAATTTTTGGAAGAGGAGCTGGCCCTATTCGAAGGACTCGCCGGAGTGTCAAATATCGCTGAGCATGCAATAATTATGAAGGATGACAAACCGTTGAAGCAGCGGTATTTCCCAAAGAACCCCGCCATGCTGAAAATAATAAACGACCAGGTGGATGAGTGGCCACGAGACGACCGAATTGAGCCCTCCCACAGCCCCCCGATTGTGCTTGTAGGTAAAAAGACGGGGGGAAAAGCGTATGAGCGTCGATTACCGACCCCTAAATGCAAATTCGGTGCCTGATGCATACCCGCTCCCTCGGTTAAACCACATACTGGAACGACTTCGGCACGCTAAATACATTTCTACCCTGGACTTAAAGAACGGATACTGGCAGATCCCCGTTGCCAAGGATCACCGGGAATATACGGCGTTTACGGTTCCAGGGCGCGGACTTTTCCATTGGAAGGTCATGCCCTTCGGCCTTCATTCAGCGCCCGCAACTTTTCAACAGGCCCTCGACAAGGTGATAGGACCGGAGATGGAACCTCACGCATTCGCATATCTGGATGATATCATCGTCATCGGGGCCACCCTGGAGGAACATGTTGGCAATCTGAAGGAAGTGTCTAGGCGTCTTCGACAGGCCAATCTCCGCCTCAACATACAGAAATGTAAGTTTTTACGAAGAAGTATCACGTATCTATGTCACGTCATCAGCGAGGCTGGAATTCACACTGACCCAGATAAGATCCTGGCTATACGGGAACTGCAGCCACCTCAGAATTGCAAGGAGCTGCGCCGGTGTCCCGGGATAGCATCCTGGTACCGCCGCTTTGTACCAAACTTCGCTGCAGTGGTCCAGCCAATGTCCCTCCTGTTCAAGAGGGGCAAAAAGTGGATATGGAGTGACCCCCAGCAGCGGGCATTTGCAGAATTGAAGAAGATGCTCACGGAGGCGCCGGTATTAGCGTGTCCGGACTTTAACGAGAGGTTCCAGTTGCAAACGGAAGCCAGCGACTACGGCCTAGGAGCCGTATTGACCCAACGGATCAATGGTGAGGAACGCGTGGTGGCATATGCGAGCAGGCGACTACTGAAGGCAGAAGAACACTATTCCGCTACGGAAAAGGAGTGCCTCGCCATAGTTTGGGCGATACGAAAATTCCGATGTTACGTAGAGGGATATCGTTTTGATGTGATTACAGACCACCTGTCCCTCAAATGGCTCAACTCCATTGTCAACCCCACGGGCAGGATCGCTCGGTGGGCCTTAGAGTTACAGCAGTTCCAGTTTGACGTTCACTATCGCCGTGGGAATCAACACGTCGTGGCAGACGCACTGTCCCGACAGCCGTTGGAAAGGTGCCAACAGATAAGCGAGAAAAGTATCAAATGCAAATGGGTCCAAGGTAAAATTAAACAAATCGAAGCCCAGCCCGAAAAGTTCCCCGATTTTATGCAGGAAAACGGCCAACTGTACCGCCATCTTGGACGACGCCCGGAAGACGAGGATGCCATCACGTGGAGGCTGTGCGTACCGCAAGAGCATCGAAGACGTGTGCTCGAGGAGTGTCACGATCACCCCACGGCAGGACACTTGGGTGTAAGGAAAACCATAGCAAGAGATGCTCAGCGGTATTTCTGGCCAGGGTTATTCCGAGACGTGACCCAATACGTACGACGATGCGAAGTGTGCCAGAAATTTAAGGTAAGTCAGCTCAAACCAGCGGGGAAGATGCTGACCCGACTCCCAGAAGAGCCCTTTGCGACACTATGCGCCGACTTCGTAGGCCCTTTGCCACGCTCCAGACAGGGTAACACGATTTTGCTGGTGTTCTTCGACCAGTTCTCTAAATGGGTAGAACTGATCCCAATGCGAAAGGCCACGGCAGCATCCTTGGAGCGCCCGTTTCGGGAAAGGATCCTATGTAGATTTGGAGTGCCTCGGCGGTTCATCTGCGATAACGGGAGCCAGTTCACGAGTCGCAGCTTTAAAGCTTTTTTGTAAAAGAGCTGGGATCGCCTTGCAGTACACCGCGCCATACACCCCGCAACAGAACCCAACAGAGCGTGCGAACCGGACGATAAAAACAATGATCGCGCAATATATCACCGATGACCATCGAGCGTGGGACCAACTATTACCGGAAATCTCGTTGGCGATCAACACGAGTGTGTCGGACAGCACTGGTTTCAGCCCGGCATACCTGGTACAGGGGCGAGAACCCATGCTCCCCGGAGCCTTTTTCGAAGAAGTTACTCCTGGCACAGGCATCGATTCTAACGAGCCACCCGACAAAGCAACACGACTACAAGGCATTTTTAAGGTCGGCCGGGAAAACATGCAGAGAGCCTCTCTGGAACAGAGTCGTTTTTACAATTTGCGAAGACGGGAATGGCGACCAACCGTGGGAACACTGGTACTTTTGCGCAAACACCACCTGTCCAAGGCCACCGATGCGTTTGCGGCCAAGCTTGCTCCAAAATTCGAGGGGCCAAAAAAACTAACAAAATTTATTTCCCCAAATATAGCTCGCATCCAGCTCCACGGCACCCGCCTGCGACGTACAGCGAATCTGGCCGACCTCAAAGAATACCATAGAGAGTTGACACCGGACGAAGACAGCGATGGCCTACATCAGGAAGGGAGCGGAACGACCACCGCAGGAGAATCAGGGGGGGGCACTTGAGTTTGGTGCGCCATTCCAACGTCCCCACCCCGAAAGGGGAACCTCTCGGCTTGTCCTTGAGAATAAGCACCATAAGTATAAGTTTAAGTTAGATAACCAATGTTCACCGCACTTTTCAGGGCCAGTAAGGGACAGCTAGATAATAGAATGATAGTTTACTAATTAGCTTACTTTTAGCACGATGACATCACGGAACAGCACTCCTTCCAACCAAGGCTCCAGCGACGAGTACTCGGTTAGAAGCTTTCGCCTTCATAGCCCCCCATGGTCACCACAGATAGTCTCTCCAGGGAGGTACTCACCCGTCGTCATCGACAGCGAGCAGTCGGAGCAGCTATGGCCCGGGCGAGTCGACCTTGGCCAAGCATCTACTATAAGCATGACAAACAGCCGCGGGAGTCTCAACGGCAAATCCAACCAGCCCACGGGACCAGTGGAGACGACCACCGAAGCCGAGCACATCGAAGATCCTGGCAACGGAGTAGCCCCACTCACTACGGCCCGCTTAGCTCGCTTAACCACTGTCACCGAGGCGCAGCCCGAAGGTGTTGGTACACAGATCTGGGCAGTGGAGAACTGGCTGGAAGAGGTGCCCGAACCTTCATTCCCTCCGGGCTATTTGGAAGCGTGTTTCCGCGAAGCGGTGCAAGCGCATCCTCCCAGTTCGTCGGAATCGGATGACTCGTTTGTACCTGCCGACGTCCGATTCTTCACCGGTGGGGTACGAACTCCGCTTAACTTCTCCTTGGAGCAGGCCAACGACGCGTGGTCCATCCGCTCGGCCCACCAACTAAGCTCATCAGCGGATTCGGCATTGAACGGCAGTGAGGAGATCGAACCAGAACCCGAACCCAACCCTAATGACGCGGAGGATAAAAGCAGTGAATACAAGTCGGACCCAATTGTCAGCCTCTCACCACTGCGGAGCCGAGCAACGAGCGTTCCCAGCTTTGAGGAAGAGTGGGCTGGGTGTGCGTGCAAGTGCGCTGGGCAACCCGGTGGAAGTTGCCCAGGTCAGGCTACCTCAATATTCCGACATCAGCTCAGAAGAGGAGCAGTCGTGCCACCCAGCGACGCTATCAGTTCCGGAGGTTGCCACCATGGGCGAAGGATCGTCAGACGCCGTAAGTCTGTCCGACATGGGCTTCCCGTTGACCGGAACCGAACAAATGGCGCTGCTGGGGGAATTACAACGTCATTCCGGAGTGGCCCTGGTTCAGGAAGAAAGGAGTGGGTAGTAGAATATAATCATAGTATATAGTTGTAGGTATAAGATAGCCAAGAAAGCCAACGTATAGTCATATAACATATAATCATAGTATATAGGTTTGTAGGTATAAGACAGCCAGGAAGGCCAACGGTTAGTCATATACCATATAATCATAGTGTTTGAGGAGAACAATTATGTATATCATTTA
>JBAMBO010003526.1:0-14007 GCA_037044535.1 Lordiphosa magnipectinata
GGGACGATCTACTGAGTGAACAATTAACATAATATTACAAATGATCAATTCGGTCTCCCTTTTAGAGGGTCCATCCGCGAAACTTAATGTAACCGAAAATCGTTCAAAACTTATTTAAGAAAATCGATTGAAATTTCCAAATTTTACAAGCTTAAATTGCCTTAAGGTAAGCTTTAGATTTGTGGTTTTGGGTTCGGTCCAACATTTTCGAATGGGCGATGGTTCGGGATGCGGTTTGATTTCTCAACTGGAATTAGCGGCTCGGTTACGGTTTGATTCGGTTCGGTTCAGAACCGGCTTGCGTCCCTGATAAATATATATAATATATACAATAAAAGTCGACAAATTCTTTTCGAAAGCTTATAAATTAATGTGCACACAGAGAAAACAAAATTGGCTGCACGGCGCTTGTAGAAACGTCAAAGCTAAACGAAACATATTGCGCCCTGCTAAATTGCACACGCAAAATGTTGAATGCAGAAAGCTACACGTGGCGTGCAGAAAAACTGCACGTGTAGAAAAGCTAAATGCTGCGTGTGTAAAAACAAAGTCTACACGACATTAGAAAATCAGCTTATTTCCAAATAACTTCTACATTTTTCATGCAGCAATCTGAATACAACACGAACGTCTTGGTTTTCTACACGCGGCGTTTGGATATTGTAAATTCTAAACGAAAAATGTAGCTCTCAATCAGTACTGAATTCTTACATATTTCGTTTAGAAAATTGATCTCCACACGCGGCGTGTAGTTTTTCTACGCAATCATTTAGAACTACATATGCTGAATGCTACATGTTGGAAATTTACACGAAACGTGCGGAAATTTCAGTCCCGTAGATAAATGAGCAGAGCACTGAATTCGATCTTAAGAATTACAAGCCAGCAAAAATTGATGTCTGTTTTCAATACAAGTACATCTTACTCAATACATGTAACACATTAGATGCCTTGCCTCAGAGGCGCTGCGTAGCTCAGACGTCAGCGTTGCACGCCGCGCTTAGTTTTCTCATTTGAACATGTGGCGTGTAGCTTTTCTGCAAAGCCACACGCCACGTGTTGAAATGAGAAAACTAAACGCTGCATGCAGAAAAGCTACACAAATGTAATGGGTTGAAAATCCCGGTCAAAACGAGTAGAAATCCTAAATTTTCGTGTAGATTTCTCTGTGTATTTAATCTCTTTTGTCCGCTTTTGCCCATTTTCGAAATAATTTCAAGTTAACATTGCTTCAAAAGCAAAGAAAGATTAGGATTTGGGTGTCGATGTTGATGGTGTGATAGGTCCTTTAGCAGGATAATTCGTGTTGTTTTTAAAAAAAGGTGAATAAAACCTAATTATTCTACCAATTAATAGAAAATCTTTAAATACAATACCTTTGTTTTTGAAAAAGCAATATTGAACCGATTTTATTCAACATATAGATAAAACATAATCTTTTAAATTCGGAATATATACTATTTGAAGCTATAAAATAGAGATTCGTTTTATTAGAGCGCTTAAGTTTGAAAAAGTACTAAAAATGGACTAGTATGGGAGCTAGGGGTCTAAAACTTGTGCCAAATTCGAATCCGAAATATAAATTTTTGGACTTTATACCACATTTTCGGGCCTTATGACCACTGTAAGCATTGACTACATTTGTAGCTACACGTCTAAGTTGGAACTTATTCTTTTCTGTGTGGTGGTTGAGTTAAGTTGTGCTTAACTCAAGCACTTTAATAACATTTGTACTCAAAAAGTATGTTTTTAAGTATGTTTTGTACGTATTTTGAGTTGAAGGCAACTATTTTTACTCTGTGTACATTTGCACAAGATTAATATACTTTTGCACCTTTGGTACAGAATACAAAATATTATTTCATTAAGCTCAATTCTCAGTTGTAAAGTACGGAGAAGTGAGGTAAAAATATATATACAAAAAACAAATTTGTATTTGAAAGTTTGACATCACTTCTAGTTACTTCACAACTAGTGTTTGTACGTACCTAGGTATTTGTAAACGTCGTGACAATCATTACTATAAAATTTCTGTAGTTATGTCTTGTCTCTTAAATTTGTCTTCTGAGCTGCTATAACGCATCTTAATAATAAAAATAGCATCTTTTGGAATTTTGTGATTTGAAAAAAGTTGTTCTTAGTAGGCATTGACAGTTTGCTTTTATATAAAGCGTCCCCGACAGGCTGAATTTCTCACTTTTCATTTCACACTTGTGGTGTGAAGTTCAGTTTATTTCTCTTATTTTACTTATTTGCAATTTTTGTAATTTGGTTAGCGAAGTCTGCGTCGAACATTTGATACAAATTATTATTGCATTAGTCACAAGGACAAAGTTACATTTCTATTTCTTTTTTTATTTACTTTTGTATTAATTTATCTACAACCTATTAACAGTTCGTTAATACAACGATGACAATGATGATGATGAGATTTTCTACCGAAACTATTTTTTAGTGTAGTTTGGATTAGTGATCTCACAAATCGATTTCAAAAATTTTTTCATGGCAACGGTTTTTATAAATGATTTCCTTCCACTATCGCGTAACCAGGGAATCAAACCGGAACCAGAACCTTATACCGAAAAGAACCGATTAAAACTCAGAACCAGAACCGGAACTGGAACCCATATTTTAATATTTTGTATACCGGTATTCGAGAACCGTTATTCTTGGTAACCTTAACATTCTAACGGTACAGTTTCGGTTCTGAGCATAACAACTAGCCTGCACAGCGAGCACTTAATTTTGAGAAAGTTATTCTGGCATTTTATCGGACCCACATTATAATACCACAAAATTACCTAAGTGACTATTTTGGCGGATATTTATTTAAAAACTTGATCCATTTCTGTTCAAGTCCAACTAAGTGTGGAAATTAGCTCTGACACTTTATCTGAAAGTGGAAACGAAGTCGAGTCATATTTCTCGCACTTACAGCAACATTATCATACCTAAAAATAATCGATTTTGTTTTCTCTATGGAAAATGCGTCTTTTTGTTTATATCCAATCCAATTCCAAAACAGTAAACCGAAGGATCTGTAACGATATCGTCTGTAGGACAACTCTGATATGTCGCTCTTGTTGGATCATGAAAATTAACCTGTAAAATGAAATAACATATAAGGTTATATTATATTTCCCGATAATAAATTATATCAATATAAAAATTGTACACCATATAGAACACAATATGGCGAATATTTCTGCATCATTAACTCAAAAGTCGTGACAGTCTTAAAGTAACTGAACGATATGTATTTATATGAAAAGAATTGGGACAATACAAATAGTTCTGTATCTTCACAAATCAGTTTAATGGCATTAAACAAGGTGGATAACAAAGTTAAAAGACGACAAAGTTTTCGGAATTGTAGGAGCTATCAAAAGATCTTCTTGCTGCTCCAACTACCAAAGTAAGCGTAAGCTCCGCTGGAAAATCGGATGGACGCTAAAACAATAGACGATACAAAAAAAAATATAATTTTAATCATGTAATAAATACAAACTTGAAAATATTTTATGAAAACAAGCTACGAATGCAATTGAAAATTGATGTAAATCGAATACATGCGTATCCATTTTGTCAGGTCTTAGGCTAAAAATTTCATTAAATTTTAACCACCGGTATGAACCACCGGTATGTACCGGTCCTGCGCGTAACACGTTGTTTTCAAATCGGCTTAGTAGTTTGAATACAATGACCAAAAATATATCAGAACGAGAAGGCCAAGCTAACTTCGTCTGTGCCGAAGTTTTTATACTCTTGCAAAATGCTGTGTTTGTAGAGTTTAAGAACGGTTACAAATCAGACATTTTTGTAACTAAAACCCATTTTCCGACAGATAAACATCTAATTTCAACCAAATTTCGCAAATCTTTTTGAAAACATCAAATTAACAAGTTAACGAGTTTACCCAACTAGCATCTGGAAGATCATTTTAGCAAGAATCACCTCGTTGTGTCTTGTTCGAGCCCTTTTGATGATTAAAAAGAGATTTATTTCATGTGCGATCTAAGGAGGACTCGAAAATGAGTCATACATATGCTCAAAAAGGGATTTGTTAAGAAAAGACGAAAAAGACTCGCTAATGATTCGAAATATGACTCAAAAATGAGTCGAAACTGATCAGTAAAACGGGTTATAAACGACTCTTCAAGAAGAGTCGCGGCTAGGTTACCATTTACTCCCGACCAAAGTATCATTTATGATCAGAAAACGAGCGCATTTATGACTATTTTATTCAGACAGAGGACTCGAAAAAGACTCGAATGTGATCAAAAATTTCATAAAATGCTGGCTGGATAAGAACGATATGAACGAATTGAAAGACCGATCGGTCCTATGGTAGCCTTAAGATATAGTCATCCTATTTCGAACAAATTTTACGAATCTATTTGAAAGCATATAGAATTAGTAATCAGTGTTGAAAAACATAAGAAATTTCTTACTAAGAACCATTTTCAACCGATCGGTCCAATGGCAACCGTAAGATATAGTCACCCGATGTCGATCAATTTTTTCAAATTAGTTTGAAATCGTTTAATATTAATAAAAACCGACCTTAAGAACGATTTACATGAAAACAAAAACGTTTTTTTCACTAAGACCCATTTTCCAACCGATCGGTCCTATGGCAGCTATAAGATATAGTCATCCGATCTTTACCAAAAATTGCAAATCTGTTTGAAAGCATATAATATTAATAATGGCCGGGTTTAAGGACGCTTACAATGAAAATAAAAAAGTTTTTCTTACAAAGTGCCGATTTCACATCTTCTACATAGAGCTACACACCTAATCATATTAATACGTACACACCGGAATTTTTGCCTTTTGTTGCCCAAAAATAGAGGTGGATACACTGGATACTAAGTTAGGAAATACTAATTTACCTAAAAAAAGAACACAAAATGGAAATTAAAATTTTTTTTCTTACCAACACATGAAGTGTACCTATTATTATGATCAAACTGAAAACGTATCTGAAACACAAAATGATCTCTTTTATGTTATATTATTGTTCTATGTTACAATTCAGTTTATTTTATTAAAAACAAATAGTTTAAGACCCAATGAGAACAAATTTTAAGTTTGAAACAATGAATAAAACTGTTTTCTGTTACCTTAAAGTCAGAGTTGATGTGTGTGATCCTATTAATATGATCAGGTGTGTATATGTCACACAAACTTACAAATACATAGCAGAGTAAACTGTGAGCTTATCTGATACATAGCAGCTATCTGGAAGAAGAGAAATCGGCCCTAAGACCCATTTTTCAACCGATGGTGGATGGCGTAGAAACAGACAGACGGACAGACAAGGCCCAATCGACTCAGCTCGTCGCCCTGATCAAGAATATAAATAGTTTAACGGGTCGGAAATTAATATTTCTATGCGTTGCAAACTTTTGGACAAAATTATAATACCCTTTGCAAGGGTATAAAAATCAATTTTTTTGCTCAAAAATGCAAGAAATTTAATTTTTAATCGAAAATATTCAAAAAAATTATTTTAATTCTTTCGACTTAAGAATCGCACTTCTACAAAGATAATAAGGTATTGATAAAGACAAGAGCGAAGTCGCACCTGGTTAAATGGCTAACAGCCCACGCTGCCCAGTTGTGGCAACCCGCAAATGCACCAAGAAAATGACGTACAGTAGTCTCAGCAGAGGTGCGTCTGCGCTGCCGGCAGGCTGCGGTGGACTACCAATGCACTGAGCGGCTGTATTGAAAACCTAATTAATTTGAATACACACGATTCAAAACTTGGAAGTAAACATTACTCGCGTAATTCGCGAGATACTTATGGCAATGTTGGAAAGAGTTATCCAAAATTGGACCATCCGATTTTACGGCGTAGTCGCGGTCAACATTTGAATGAATTTATCTTTAAAAAGAAAATGTCAGAGATAGTTCTTTCAAAGATTACACCTTCCAATTCCATTTTTTGTATAATAACAACACAAAATAAAACATATTTGTATTTTAAGAAAAAACTTCTTAATGGATCACCCTTTACTTCTTCATAAGATTACAAACACAAATGAGCAATCGGACCTTTTTGAAATGTTAAGCTTCTGCGCAGCTAAAAGGACTTGTAACTTAGTGTGCCAGCTCCAGCTCCGAAAAGCCATTACTCATTTTCGCTGTTCGCAGTTGGAATCTACTGTCACATAGTTTGAAAACCATAAAAAACTTCACGCAATTAAAATTGATTTTAGAATCTCATCTTAAAACAGAATCTTAAAGAGTACTTATAGGGCCACATTAGAAAAATGAAGAAGCATAACCAAAAAACAAATTATTTATTTATTTAATTTATGTTTAGGGCAATAAAATGAATATTCTTAGAACCTATATCATGGTGATTATTACTGAGAAAAAATTATATATAAACTTAAGGTAACTGATCATAATATCCTTAGCGAATTTCAATTTGGATTTCGCCGAGGCTACTCAACAGTCGATAGCGTTTTTGTGCTTACTGCAATTGCCAAATCTTACCTCTCCTCAATGCGAAAGCTGTATATGGGTATTTCCATGATGTCGAACGCGACAGTCGTACGCATTTAAAGTGGAATAGAAGTCAAATTAAAATAATTTTATTTTCTTTTGTTACTTTAACTTAAAGCACTTTCGAAGCACTTTATTTAGTGAGCAAAAAGTAGAGCACACATAGTGCTGGTTCCAAGAAAAAGACAATCAAAAAGCGATTCGCACGCGACAAAAAAAGGAAGTGGTGTTTTTGGCCACCAATATAAAAGCAAAACTCAGCGAGATCTGCCAAAACCATTTAATGCGACTAATTTTAAAATGTTGTTGAATAATTTATCTGTATATTAGAATTTATTTGATCGAAAAATTTTCTTTATTTTTTTTATTTCAAAATAAAATGTGATTCGATACGTGACATTGCGAACGCGACACTTTTTTCCATCATTTTATTTATGTGGTTTCTGTATAATGCGAAGCAAAAACTTACGATTAATTGCAATCACATAGTTTCTCATGGTTTCTAATGCATTCTTTTATAACCCTTTGTACCCTCAGAAAGATTTCAGATAGCAAAAGTAAGTGCAATCTATAGGCACTTTTATCAAAAAAATGTGGAATATTTATGTCCAAATTAGAAAATTCACGCTAGCGCAGCCGTGAAACCGAATATATCGAAGTGGATTATGATTACATGTAAGATTGGCTTACATTAGTTCAATTTAATTGATTCCCATCGAAAATTTGATAAAACAGAGTGTTTTTAAGCACTTTTAATTTTTTGTTGTTGGTGGACCTTATGGTGGAAATTCCCATATCTGTTTTATAGACTTCAGGGCAGCGTTCGATACCGTTAACCGTAGAAGTTTACTACTAAAGTTAAGCCTCCTAGGAGTATCGACGCGCTTCATTAATATGATTTCAAGCCTGTATGAAGAAAACACCTTCGCTGTTTGGGATGGACGACAACTTTCGGATCAGTTTCTAAATAACACTGGAGTAAAGCAAGGATGCCTCCTTAGCCCACTTCTGTTTTCACTTTATGTCGACGACGTTACAACCTACCTTCCTGGAGGCGTTAACACTTAATGGCACCACCACCAAGGCATTAATGTACGCAGATGATATGGCGCTACTAGCAGAGTCCCCCGAGATGCTTCAAGCCATGAATATTGCATACAACGGAGTTTACAGATAAACGTGGATAAGACGAAAGTTTTGATTGTGAAAGACAGAAGAGGCCGTAGTGCAAGGGTAGACAGATGGTTTTTAAATGGCGTTGAGCTGGAAACGGTAAAAACTTTTAAATATCTTGGCGTGGCTATCACTGGAAATTTAAGCTTCAAACCGCACTTTCAAGAAAAACTGCAAGACTCTAAGAAAGCAATTAATAGCACTTGGAGAAACTTTTTCGGAAAACGACATATTTTGCCGAGACCTAAATTCAGAATGTTTGAAGCCACTGTTCGATCAGTAATGTGCTATGCATCTCAAGTCTGGGGATACTGCCGATATGAGGAAGTGGAGCGACTGCAAAGGCTGTTTATTAAACGGATATTTAAACTACCCCGCACTACTCCAAACTATGCGATCCACTTAGAAACCGGCCTGCCTTCATTATTCTTATACGGTCTGCAAAACCACTTCACATACATACGGAAAGTTATGGATATGCCGAATTGTAGACTAGCCAAAACATGACATATGATGCTGTCGGAAAAATCACAAATTTTTGACAATTGGCTGTCCTTATTTCAGGATCATGAGGTATCCATAGACCTTCAAAGTGTCGGATCATGGGAAAGATCTTACCAATTGCTGTTGGAGAAAGCTGTTATCAGAGAAAGAGATTTTTTTCTAAGTCAAGCTAGGCAAAGTGTGGTCCGAAACACTTACAAAAAACTAGAGCTGAATCTGGAATCGCTTAACTATTTTCATGACCGTTATGACACTCAAGCAATCTCACTTATAAGTCGGGCACGCTGTGAGATGCTTAGTCTCAACTACAGGCCGCACTGGAGCTCTGTTAACACAGATTGTAGCCTCTGTAATTTGCACGCAACTGAAGACGTCATGCATCTGCTTGGGGTATGCCCAATTTTAGCTGAGATAAGAAGCGTCCATATGGGAAGCCGTTTCCTTTCAGAAGCAGACGTCATAAATTGGCTAAATGGCAAGAACGGGACAACATTATCCTCCTTTCTACAACAGGCGCTAAAATATAGAACCGCTATTATAAATGAATATTTGTAACTTTTTCTGTAAATTTAATTATGTATATTTTCTACCTAGTTTTTTTCGTCTTGGTCAATTCTTAAATCGAAAACTATGTTTCTTTGTTTTAAATTTTTGTTTGTTTATATCGTTAACAATGTACAAAAACTCAAATGCTATGGCTGACGGATAAAAATCAAGCCAAAAATTTATATTAATAAATATCTACTACTACTATAAACTTAAGCAACAATTACCTAATATTATTAAATAATTTAAAAAGTTATTAAATTTGGATTTTGATAGAAACAGTAAAATACTATTCAGCAATATCAACACGAGACCAAACCTGAGAAATCCAGTTTCTAAAAATCCCGTTTTTTCCATTTTTTCGTTTTTTGACGATTTTTGAAACTGTTTATAAAATTGGTAAAAAAAATTATTTTTTGCAAAACCGAAAATCACGTTTTGCTGGGAGTGTCACGATCAAATTTCGGATTTTTTTTTATTTAAACCGTTCGGTTTCAAAAAGAATGACCCATATTTAAGAAGGCTTTCCATTTCACCAAGGTCAGCAACAAGTGATCGCGTTGATTTTAGTGCTAGTAGATTGAAAAAAAAGGCGAATGGCCATTAAGCTTTTATATTTAAATCAAAAAAGGTGAAACAATTCTTAAAATAATGAATGTACTATTAATTAAATTTAACAATTTAATTTATACATAACTGCGTTGTATTTTGTTAAATCAATTTTAATGTAGATGCATTTTTAGCGTGCGTGATAATTTCTGACGCCTCTTTAAATTGTTCGTAATCGTGCGTATGGCTGAAATGACACGTTCAATTTTTAATAATGCCGGGCGAATTCTAAGAACACGGCAAAATCGGCCCACACTTAAAAATATAACAAAAAAAATGCTGCTCTCATCGAGTATCTAGTATTTTCAGCCGAATAACCTGGCCATTAAAGAATGGGTTTCCCAGGTGCTGGTTGCGTCGGGCCATTCTGAAGACAACTTCTTTTATGTTGCAATTTTATACCTTGCAGAGGGTTATTAGGTCTGATGTTTGGAACGCATAGACGGAAACACATCCTAGATAAAACCATGTTCGTTCGTCTGTCCGTCACACAGTGGGAGAAACGGCCGTGCTAGCGCATCGAAATTAAATTTTTTTAGTTTGAAAAAGCTTTCATTTTTTATTACTTTGGCTTATTTCTATTTTCCTATTGCACGCAACTTCGTAAGTTTTTGTCTGTTCTTGCATTCCTCACATGCGATCTCTCTTACAAGCAAAAAAAGACTCCATCTAAGAACCGTTATATGTTCTTTGCTATTTTCTTTTGTTTTCTATGCAAAAGCTCTCACTTATTTTGCGTCAACAGCTTAGCACCCCCAAATGCAATTTAAGTTATCTCGTTTAATTTGGGAGTTACGGTCAGCAATTTTTTTGTTAAGCTTAAGCAATTAAAAATCTTTAAATTGACGGTCAATATGGGAAGAGGAACAGTTTTATCTTTGGCAGAAAAATCAAAGATTGAAGCATACTTCGATTCTGGACTATCTTTGCATAAAATTGCTGAAAAAACTGGCAGACACAGAAAAGCGATTTCCAATTTTCTACGAAACAAGGAATCCTATGGAAAAAACTTCAAGGGCGGTAACAATCGAGTGGTTTCGCAAGCAGACAGGAAAACCTTACTGAGGGCAGCATCTAATTCGCACGACTCGTCTATCAACGGTGCAAAGAGTAATTACACCTAGAGCGACAGAAACTATAAAAAAAACACCACTCAATAACCTAAGAAAAGATATGCGGTTAAATTTGGCTCCAAAGCATATGTCGTGGTCTTCTGAGTGGCATTAAGTTGTCTTTTCGGATGAAAAGAAATTTCATTTGGAGGGTCCCGACTTATATAATTATTATTTTCATGACCTACGTAAAGAGGAGCATAATTTAGACCGCCTGCACAGCCGGGTGGGCGGTGTGATGGTGTTGGGAGCTATATTCTACTATGGCAGTGTTTTAAAAACAGCATTTTCCCACTGCCAAAAATTATTCGAAAATTTGAAATGGCATTTGCAGCACGATAATGCTCCAATTCACACTGACAGGTCCGTTAAAACGTGGATTCAAAGCCAAAAAGTTAATGTCCTCGAGTGGCCACCTTACTCGCCTGATCTAAATATAATATTATCAAAAACGTGTGGGGATGGTTGGCTAGAAAAGTATATATGAGTCCGGAAAACAATATAAAACAAAAGCAGAGTTAATCGAAGGCATTAAACAAGCTTGGTCCACCGTTTCCTTAAACTACCTAGAACAACTTCACAATTCACTTCCCAATCGAATTTACAAAGTAATTGTCAACAAAGGCGGGACCACTCATTACTGATTTTGCGTAAAAATATTTAAAGTTTAAAATATAAGTATAAAAAAACACATTCGTTGTTCAAAAAAATATATCTATTGAAATAGTCGCAAGTGGCGCTATCCCGATGACCAAATTTTCGTTATTTTTTTGGTATACTTTTATTTAAAAATTCATTAAAATGTTATCTGAAATATTACAGTAACCATTTTTGTTTTATTTTAAGGAGAATTTATCAGTGTTCAATGGATAAAAATAGTTAAACTATCGCTCAATGGACTTAGATAATATTGATAATTAACGATGAATGTTAAAAGGGGCGCTAATCTGATGACGCGCAGTGTATATCTGACCAGCTGTGATCTATGAAACACAACTATGTTTTGGAAAGTGCTTTTAAATTGATTTCTGCATTTTCGCATTTTGTGTTAGTTTCGCTGCTAAACATACGGTTCTCGTTTACACGTTACGTTATATAAAAGCCTGGTTTTATATTCATAAAAAATCTGAAAAAACTCCGATATTTAATGTGCTTGTTCAAAACGCCGATATTGATGTATAGCGATCATCGAATATCAATTCGGTGTTAATCCACAAATCTTCTTAAATAATACCTTATTTTCTTCGAAAAAGTGCGATGCTTAAGAAGAAAAATAAAAATAATTTTGTTCTATTTTTTAATATATTTTCGAATGTAGATGTTAGCTGGCTCTAGGTCGAGAAGAAAAACTCAGTGTTTTTGGTTTGTTTCCGATATATTTCGAATGCGCCTCGGCATCCGTCTTCAGGGACACTACAAAAACAATTTACCAATTATCACATTACTTCAAAAAACATTTTTTACATACAATTTATAACACGTATGTACCGCTTGACGTGGAGTTCAGTACTAAATTATTGCCTATTAAGTAGATGTCTGTATATGTGGGCGCAGTTTTCAGTGTCAGTTTTGTAGTTTAGTCTCTTGTCTGTTGGCGTGTCAGTTATATGTAGCATTTCTAGAGTAAAGCGCTTCCTGTAATTGCTCTCTTGTTGTAAAATTGTTGTTCCTTCAAAATTCGGTGAATGTCCGCTCTCCATACAGTGGGTTGCTAGTGCTGTTTTTATACCCTTGCAAAGGGTATTATAATTTTGCCCAGAAGTTTGCAACGCATAGAAATATTCATTTCCGACCCCATAAACTATATATATTCTTGATCAGGGCGACGAGCTGAGTCGATTGAGCTTTGTCCGTCCGTCTGTCTGTCTGTCTGTCCGTCTTGTTTCTCTACGCAAACTAGTCTCTCAGTTTTAAAGCTATCGAGCTGAAATTTTGCTCAGAGTCTTCTTTTTACTGCACGCTGCTAATATGTCGGAACCGACCGGATCGGATGACTATATCTTATAGCTGCCATAGGAACCATCGGTCAAAAAATGGGTCTTAGTGAGAAAAACTTTTTTGTTCTGTAATGTTAGCGTTTCCAAACACGGTCATTATTAATATTATATGCTTTCAAACCGATGTGCAAACTTTGGTCAAAATCGGATGACTATATCTAATAGGTGCCATATGACCGATCGGTCGGAACATGGGTCTTAGTGAAAAAAACTTTTTTGGTTTCAATGTTAGTGTCCTCAAAATCGTCCCTTATTAATATTATATGCTTTCAAACAGATTTGCAAATTTTGGTCTAAATCGGATGACTATATCTTATAGCTGCCATAGGACCGATCGGTCGGAACATGGGTCTTAGTGAAAAAAATTTTTTTGTTTTCAAGTAAGTCGTTCTTAAGGTTGGTGATTATTAAGATTAAACGCTTTCAAACTAATTTGAAAAGGTTGATCAACATCGGGTGACTATATCTTCAGGCTGCCACTGGACTTATCGGTCGGAAAATGAGTCTTAGTGAGAAAAACTTTTTTGTTTTCAATTTTATCGTTCTTAAACTTGGCGATTGTTAATATGTTTTGTTGTTTGTTGATATGTTTTCAAAAAGATTCGCGAAATTTGGTCGAAATTAGATGTTCATCTGACTGAAAATGGATTTTAGTTACAAAAGTTCTTGATTCTTATCTAAGCGATCTTAAACTCTGTCATTTCAAAAACAAGGGTATAAAAACTTCGGCACAGACGAAGTTAGCTTAACCTTCTCGTTTGATTTGTCGTTTGGTATCGGAGCTTGTAATCCGATTTATGTTGTGAAATCCTTGTTTTAATTTTAGACTTTGTTGTTCCAATGTAAAGTTTATTGCACCTGTTCTCTAAATCTCCATTGCATGGTATTTTATATATAACATTGCTTTTGTCGGCTTTTTCTATTTTTTCATTGTGTTTGTGGGCTATTTGTATGTTGTGTCTGTTGAAACATTCCGATTTTGCGAAGCGCTCTGAGAGTTTCGGAACGTATGTGAGGCACCTATATGATTTTGGTTGTTTGTCGTCTTTTGGATTTATTGTCTTGTTTCTACCAATTAATGATTTTATAATCTTCATGGGGAAGTCATTATTCGTCAGTATTAGCTTAATTTCGGAAATTATGTCCTTATGGTAAATCTCGTCGCTTATGTTTAGCATCCTTTGAATACAGCTAGCAGCTGTATTTACTATCATATTTTTTGGGTGTTTGGAGTAGAAGTTTATTATTCGTCCTGATGCTGTGGGTTTCTTGTACCATTTAATTTTGAGTTTGTTTCCATGTCTGTTGATAGTGGAATCTAAATATGGAAGTTTTCCATCTATTTCTGTCTCGGTTTAGATGGAATAGATTAGATGGCATATTTTCAATATGCTTAAAAAAGAAATTTCGAGCGTTTTTATTTGAAAAGAAATATTTTTTTCAGATATTTTTGCTCTTTGTTTTCAAACTACTTTACCGATTTAAATACGAAGTTTTGCGCGATTATTAGAAATTCAATAATCTTTCTTAAGAAAATAAAAAAAAAT
>JBAMBO010003527.1:0-25285 GCA_037044535.1 Lordiphosa magnipectinata
TTGGTAAGCTTTGGTTCGAACCAGCAAACCAGAAGTTCCGAAATTTTTTTTGGGTTTGCAGCCCTGCTTAAAATATCCCGAATCAATCTTATACTACAGTACTTGAAATACTTGAAATAAGACTTTTTGTACTTGAATCAAGTATTTTCGTACTAACCGTACTATTGACACCGTTTGTACTTGATTCAAGTACAAAGCTCTCGGTTTCTTTCTGAGTGTAGCTACTACATTTGCTGAAATTTCGAGAAAGTCTCAAAGTTTTGATAATATACTTATACGGGGCTGTTCTTGATCGGAGTTGGCAAGAGTTGTGATTTCTAGAGTCGAATGAATATAAACGGGGTTTTAAAGCTAAAGCAGAATAGCACTGTTGGTTGTTGGTAGCGGTAACATTTAACAATTCCGATTCTACATGAATTGATCGAAATCGAAAACGGGAACAGGCCTGATTGTTCACGTTTTAAACATTTTTGAAGGTTGTAGAGAATAACGATTTGCATATCGAATATAAAAGTTGAGAACTTTAATATGAATGTGACGTGCAACTTTTTCGATAACTTTATGGTTGAGGAATATTCTTTACTTGATTGCAATCTTTACATATATATAAAAGTAAAAGCATGTTTTTTATGTTTGTTTGTTCCATATAGGCGTATAAACCGCTAGACCGACGTTCACGAAATTTTCACAGTATGTTCAGGAAAGAGTCATAAGCTATATCTCAAATCTGTGAACCATTTCGTAGGCGGTTAAATAAGGTTAAAAAGTGGTTCAGAGCTATTTTTCAGAAGTCATTCAATTCATTCATTGTTTCAAAGCCATATCTCAAAAGCTGTAAAATTATACAGTAGGTTGGTAATATGGAATTGGATATATTACTGATTCAGGAGCGGAATCAAACCGGTTTTGAAACGGTTCAAAAGTTCAGTTGTAGTGTGGCTGTGGTTTATTTTTTTCACATAATTTGATTTCAAAATGTATATAGTTGGTGACCCAAAATCCCTATAGCCACACAATCATACTACTCCCAGACTCCCCGCTCGTCGCGAGAAACCGGATCGTTCTGACGTTGTGACTATGGTAGGGTTACACAGGTTGGAATAAAATAACATGAGTCAGCTTTGGCTTAAAGCCGTCAGCTATTGCGATAACCATATTTAATACAATTTGTTTATATATGCAATTTAGGAATGTACTAAACATCTTCTGACATAATACGATTCCTATATTTTGATGCTTCTACTAGAAATTTGAAAAAACTACTCCAATTTTCTCCGTCTAAAATTTCAATGGTTTGTTGTTGGCTTATTTCTCCTTGCTGCCAAAACATCTTTCTAATTTCCTGTAAAATTGGGCAAACTGCAATAAAGTGAAACGTGTCTTCTTTAGCGTTTAAATTGCAGAGGGTGCAGATGACTTCCGTGTCGCGCTTCACATCTAGCTTTGAATATAAATGATATTAGGCTAAGGCTGTTTTCCCCCAATGAGGAGCTTAGTTGTCTGTTTAGTATCCTCGTCGTGCTGCTCCTAGCTTGCTGCATAAAACCAGAGTGAGATTTTTGAACAGTTCCTTCCAGAATTAGTCGATGAGATCAACCCACACGTATTCGGATTATTCAGCTGCAAATGTACATTATGTTGTTCTGCAAGAGTTTTCCATGTTTCAAAGCACTGGGATCGACTCAACAGCAGTGGCAACAACGGAAGCTAGACGGAAGCCAATTTCTACAAATAGAGCATAGTTCGGAGTATTGCAAGGTAACCTAAATATTATCTTTAGAAAAAATCGAAGAAGCTTCTCCTCTTCGTCATATTCGAGGAAGCCCCAAACCTGCGAAGCACCGGGCGGTGGCTTCAAACATTCTATATTTCACACTTGGTAGTACATTTTGTATTGTTTTTGTTTCAGGACCAGTATCAAGCCGGTCTTGAACCTTTTCAAAAGTGGTTCTGAGCCATATCTCAGAAGATTTTGAAGGTATGAACTTGAAATTATTTTTTATGGATATTAATAATATCCAGTCCGAATGGATTTGATATCCAATGAATCATAAAAATATATCCGGTGAACCGGTCTAAAATTCGATCTTAGCCATATTTTTGAAAATATTTGAGCTAGAGATGGAAAACTTAAGGTTAAAAGAAGTTGGGTGAACCAGAATGTTAAACCAGTTCAAGAGTGGTTCAAGTCTACATCTCCGAAATTTTTTAGGCATATAGAAAATTGGTCTGCAGACTTACTCTGTGAGTGTAAGACATTTAAAATATCTCAGAAATTAGTTAAGCTATGAACTGGAAATTTCATGTGTGGGTTCAAATGTGAATATCAACTTGCAACCAGTTCAAACTTCAATATAAACGCTCTCATAAGAAACATGTCCATTCAATGCAATGGGCCCGGGCCCTTAAAACGGAATTTTCCAAAATTCTTGGAATTGGGCCGTTTAACTGGTCAACCACCCCTATCCAGTGTGTTTTTTAAAATCGATTAGATTATCTTTTTTCTTTTTTTTTTCTTAATTTCATGTCTTCACAAGAAGCTTTACCAAATTTTGACTGTTGTATAGAAATAAATCGGAATCAATTCCAAAGGTGAAAGACACAGTTGTAAAAGTATTTTAAACCTTTCCCTTATGCACATAGCCAGTGTATCAAAATTAGTTACCGAATGCTTGCAAAAAATTGCAACTAGTCATTTCGCTTTTGAATAATGGGAGTTGCGGAATGCTCATGAACCAGGCAACTTGTGCGGCAGAAGTCGCTACCCTTTGAGAGAACTTGCCATTCCCACAATTTAGAAATTTGTCATAACTTCTGCTCTTCATATATCATCCACTCATCATGTTGTACCTAGCTTTGCTTCCGCTATGCCAAGAAGTGTGCTATAACACTTTGCCGTTTTCTGAAAACAGAAATTACATAATATTAAAGATTTATTGCCGTAGGTGCATACGTATGTATGTATGCATATGTAGGTAAAAAACAATTTACCGGCGCAAAGCCAAAAAACTCAATAAAAACAACGAAATGCCCAACGCTTGTCATTTGGCACTTGGCTCATTTTTGCCTTGAATTTGGTTTTTGTGTTTGATTTTTTTTTTTGCAGGGCTTCGTTGGCCATCTGCTGCCATGTCGGAGGCAATTTTTTTTTTTTGCTATTTTTGCACTGGAATTGTTAAATGCGCTGACCCGTAATGCATGGCCAGATACCTGATATGGGTAACGTTTTACTCGACAGACTTTTTCATGCAGTGTACTATTTGAACAGCTACCGTTTAGCCGTAAGCAAAACAGACACATTTGCATGGTGTTATATGGGGATGTACATACATATATGATTAATGTGCTCAAAATCATCTTACATATAATATGGAAGCCCACTTTACCGGTACTGCAACTTTAGCAATTTAGTTGCTAGATCTAGCAACTTTTAAAAAAATTGGCAACTTTTTTTTTTAAATGCTATTAGCAACAAATCTAGCAATTTTTAATTTTTCTTTAGCAATTTTAGCAACTTTATTAATAAACTAGAAATTTTTTTAATTTTCTATAGAATTTTTTACTTTTTTTTACCTTTGTGCAATTGACTGCACAAATTACAAATAATAGTGGTTCACAATGATATCGGACTTCTATTTGACTCAGTGGTTCGATTATATGAACAACTTGAAAGTGTTCGCTCACTCTTTTGCTGTGTTTTGTGATTGGGTTAAGTTGCCAAAAATTTATAAACAAAATTTTCATGATGCCTGGCTGCAATATAAGGAGTTCAAGCAATAGATTCGCAAGGATTGCGCTGATTCAACGAAAGCATATTGTGCGTTTTGCAAATCCGCAATAGGCGCAAAGCTTTTTGATATCCGCCACCACAGTGTAAGATTTTGCCTATCTAGGGGGACTTAAATCAATTGCGGCCGTAGTTTAAGAGATATCCGCTTGAAATTAAAAATGGAAACATTTTTTGGCCATACGGAACTATGTTTCTAAGATGAACAACATCGGACTAAAACTACTCCCCCCTCCCATACAATATCGCATTTTTCAGTTATAGCCTGAACACGATTCTTATATGGGGGCTATACGATATAGTCAACCGATTTTGATCAAATTTTGTAAAATTGTGTGATAGCATTTAAAATTATTAAATGCTATGTTTGGTGACGCTATCACTAAAAACAAAAAAGTTTTCTCACTGGAACTAGATTTTGACCCGAACGTTCCTATGGTAGGTATATAGTCGTCTGATTTTTATAAGACTTTGTAGCATTATGTGAAAGCTTTTCAACTTAATAAATACTAATTTAGGAAACAAAGAAGTTTTTCTCACAAAAACTTGTTTTCCGTCCGATCGTTCCTATGGCAGCTATATGCTATAGTCATCTGATCGGTCCGGTTACGACAAATATAAAGCCTACGTGTATTTCAAGTTTTCGTGCAAAGTTTGGTAAAGATAGCTTTAAAACTGACGGCGTAGGTAGCAAAAAATATCGAATTACACGTGATTTTGTTCGAAAATTAGTCTTACAATAAAATGAAAAACTCAAAATGGCGAAAACATGTTTTTTTTTTAAATATGTTCTGGGAATCCATCCGCTTGTCCTCCACGTGGTGGCATCACCGAACTCGATAGAACTTACAAGTTTGCGTCCATAAAAGCAACAAGATTTTTTCCAATTGGCTTAGTTTTTAGGTGTTTTTAAAAAAAATTATATGAAAATTACAATGCAGTTCAACTATTCAAGAATAAGTTAAAAATAGCTCTTCTTGGAAACAAGACTCTCACGGCTAAATTTTAATCGCTTTAATTTTGTGCCTGATGCGAGCTGTCAAATGGAATTTTTCAAGCGTTGCAATGTGGCCTGTTAAATGACTATTTTATTGCTGTTAATGATATTTTGATTCTGATTTTTTTTTGCTTTCATAAAAACTGGATATTTTTCTAACATTTAAAAAAAAATCATTCAATTTGGTGCACTTTTTTTTTTGATTTAAGTCCCCCTAAATAGGCAAAATCTTACACATTGCGCAGCCTCAAGAACAACATGTGGCTCCGATTGGCGCATTTACCCAAAAAATAAGTTGTCTTTCGTTCCAAATTCAACAAAAACGGAGGAACAGAAAGCGGCACTACGCCTACACATTGCCAAACACACGGCGATTGCGACAAGTGATCATATTTTCATCAATACATACATATATTTGTGGAAAACGAAAACTTTAATGGCTTAGCAATTTTTTTTGGGCAATTTTCACATAATTTTTTGCAATTTTTAGCAACTTTTTTTCCCAAATCTAGCAATTTTTGCTTCGGAGATTCTGGCAGCACTGCACTTTACTAGCACAAAAACTACCTAACTTGATGTATTTAGCGTTAACAATTCTATAAAAGTTCACTTTTTGAAACATGACCTTATATTTTTAGCATATAACATCTAACTTCTCCTTCACTCTGAAAAAAGAATCATTCTAAAATCTAGATTGAAAATCTCGTTTTCAAGAACCTTGCAATCTTATAAAAACAAGATTGAAAAACCTTGAAATGAGCTTAGAAATCTTAAAAACAAAATTTATCATCTCGCAACTTATCAGTCATCCTACAGTTTTCTGTAAAGCTTCAGTTGAAAACTTTTTTTGATATTTATAGATTTATTTTGCTAAAAAAAAGCAAAAATAAACAATTTTCGGCTGCAATGCAAGCCACTCCTCCTGGAAGACTCGAACCACGACCTCTTCGTTCAATAACACATTGGCACTGCCGATTATACTATTTTGCCGTCGGGGTTAAGCGCAGCCAGTTGCAGTATAAGAGCTCAGGCTGCAAAAATATCTGCTCTTATACTGCAACTGCGGTGGTAAAGCGGTTGTGTCAGTGCGCTGAAGGTACTGCGTTCAAGTCCCATTATTGGCGGATTAATAATTTACAATTTATATAAGTTTTTCAGAAAGAAGAAAATGTTAATAACTAAAACAAACACACCACTCCCCAACTCCCCACTCCCCCCACCCATCACCTAAAAATATAAAATGCTTAATTTATTTTTGTTAAGATATCTCGACTCTGTCGAACTCTGACACTGTTTCGTCTCGTTTCAAGATTATAATCTTGGTTTTAGATTGATCTTTTTCTCAGTGTTAACTTACAGTTACTATAAAAATATTGTAAAGTGTGTTTTTTATGCTTTTTGCTTTTTCAGTGTACATTTTTTGACACCTCACGCGTGATTCGTAACATGTGGCAACTACAAAAATACGCAGTAAGGTTTGCCATTTCACCATATATAGACTTACAAACGAACAGCGCTTGCAAATCCTTGAATTTTATTATCAAAACCAGAGATTAAAACCGAAACGAATAACGGTTAGGGTTACGGTTACTGTTTTGGCCGATCGCTTTATTCCGGTTTCTGTTATATTCCGGTTGTGGGATATGGGTTACAGTACGGGTTACGGTTATTAACCTTATTCTGTTTCGGGTTATTGGTATCAAATATATAAATAAATTCTTGCAATATCTGCGCAACAACAATCAAACGGAAAACATGTTCAATTTCATTTAGCTAAGCAAACATATGACAAAGTGAGACAGACAGATACGGAAAAGCCACAACAACTGTCACTGGCCTATCCACATGTGATAGGGAATTGAAAAATGTCCGTCTCTAAATTAAACTCAAAGTTGCATGTTAATGCATGCTAAGGAAACCCAATAACACACAGCCAGTACACATCTTCTTTATTTCACAAACAAATCTATCCATGTTCTCCATGTATGTACATAAGTAGTAACTGCCGTTACTTTTATTTCGTTTTCTTTTCATTTACAACCAGAGCATGAGTGTAACTTGAAAATGGCGATCGAGCAAACATCTACAAAATGAGTGAATACTCAAGTTTTGATAAAAACCAGTTGGTAGTGTAATACAACATTTAAGTAAAGATGAGAAAGCTAAAGCTTTTGGTTAGCTGCTTTGTCTCTTTTTCGTTTGCTCTGTTTCATTTGTGTCTTTTGAGCAACAAAGCGGCGAAAAATAAATAAGCAGCTAATTTTTATGAATAAATACATATCGAACTTTTACTAGTTGATTGAAAACCAAATTAACCCATATATGTATATGTTTCTGTTTCGGTACTGATACTGACTGGTTATATGTATTAATACAGGTTATAGGGTTACTGTTATAAGAAACATTTTTTTTTTCGGTTACGGTTTCGGATACAAATTTTAGTGGTTAAAGGTTACAGTTTGAATTTCTGTCCAAAACTCGTGCTCTATGAGAAAAGTGTTTTGCAAACTACGTCCATTTTACTGAACAAGCTATTGCGAACAAATTTCGCACCAGTTTCCTTTTATTGGACATTAATCCACCATACCGTGTGCGAAGAGTGTGTACCTAGGTGAATATTGTTGCTGTATCGGCCAGTGTCAATGAAGATCTCGATATGTCAATTCGTCGCCGTGCTCAACAATTGGGCTTGTCTTTTTCGACCACCAGGAAGATTTTATGTGAGGACCTCGGTATGAAACAATACAAAATACAGCTGGTGCAAAGAACGGAAGCCGGGTGACCTTCCACAACGGCATTTGTTTGCTGAATGGGCCTTAGAAAAGTTGAATGAAGATCAATTTTTTTTTTGATCGAAAAATTGTCTTCAACGACGAAGCTAATTGTTGGCTCATTGGTCCGTCAACAAGCAGAATAGCCAATTTTGGTCTGAAGAGCTGCCCTGAGGCAGTTCAAGAGCTGCCAATGCACCCTGAAAAATGCACTGTTTGGTGCGGCTTGTGGGCCAGCGGCATCAATGGACAGTAGATTTTCAAAAATAATACCACCAGGCGAGTCTGGTGAGCAATTAATCTCACGTTTTGAGTCCAGTTCATTTGCTGCCAAGATGATGTGATTTGACCCCACTAGACTTTTTTTCGTGGGACTAAATGAATCTCGCGTGTACAGTAGGGTGTTCCAAAAAAAAATGTTTGGTTTTGCTCAGGCATTTTCCGAAAGCTTTTAGGGGTAAGTATTTTTGAGGTTTTTTCAGATTTTTCGGAAAACGTTTATAGGTCGCGCAAGTCGAATTTTTACCAAAACTCTGGTTTTCCTTACTGTTTTTGAATTTTACTTATAGGTTTGTCAATAATCACGATTTTCTTAGTTTTCAAATCAGCATTTTTAAAGAAAAATGTCAAAATTTTACTTTTATGAACATTTTTTCTAAAATTTTGCATAAATTTTGTAAATAATGCATTATAACTCTTAAAATTTCTATGAAAATCAAAAAACTTGTGATGCAGCTTAAAAGATTTGTAAATTTTAAAACTAATTTAAAAAAAAAACATTTTAATTTGCCCTCACCGTTCCAGAGTTATACTCTTGTAAGTGAAGCTTTCGGATAGACCACCCCAGGCGTAGCCGCGGGCAACATACACATGAAATAATCTTTAAAATCCAATATTTTATTCACTGTTGCGAATTTTCTGTTTTTTTTTTAGTTTTTCACAAAACAAAAGCTTTAAAAATCACCCTTTATATGGCTATCTGCCACTGACTAAGGCTGCATTTTTTTCTAAAAATTTTCTTTTAGGGCAATTTTTCTAAAACTTAGACCGATAAAACTTCAGGGCGACTATAACCCGATATTTAAATATAGAAAAATAATTTTCTGAGTGTACCAGTTGCTTCCATACATGTATGAACGCCTGCTAGAGCCAGTCCCCGTTGAAGAAGCATCTTTAAAATTGGCTCCTATCATCTATTTGTGCATTCAAGTCATAGGTTTGGTTAGTTTGCAATGAATTAAATGGGAAGATCCCATTTCTTCACATAGGCCATCGAACTCCCGTTGTGGTACCATATAACCCTTTCTACGCTGTGATCGTAGAGGGAGGGTCTGTCCTGTTAAACCATTGAGAAAGTAGCACGAATTTAACAAAAGTGGCAGCACGTATTTCACAGATGTCTGACAAATCATTTAGGAAAGGACGACAAAAAACTGCGAGTGGCCTTCTGCTGAGAGCTGGACAGTGACAGAAGAGGTGCTGTACACTCTCCTTTCATCCACTGAATTGCAGTCTCTACAGAAATCAGTGTCCAGTAAGGGCCCCTATTATTAGGGAAATGTTCTCTCTTTGTTGACAGATTAGCGCCCTAGATCTGTTAATATTGAGAGTAAGCCATGTAAGCCTAGATACCTTACACGTGTGAGTCTTTTGCCATCGATTTATGGTTATTCGACAGGTTGTTTCTTTGGTTTGTAGCTTAAATGTCGCAAGTGGCACCCCTATCTTGCTCTTATCCGGTAGGAGCTGAGTAATAGTGGCAAGTCTAGCTAGGTGGTCGGCCATCTCGTTGCCTTCAATGTTGCAGTGTCCCGTCACCCAAATCAGATTAATTTTAATGTGCTGAGCCATCTCATTAAGAGATCTGCTGCACTCTGTAAGAGTTTTGGCGTTCTTAATAATACCGTCATGGGCTTTTAAGGCAGCTTGACTATCTTGCTCTGGTTACGAGAGTTTCCAGAAGTTTGGTAGCCTCCTGGATGGCTACAACCCCTGCTTGGGTTTGACACTACAATGATCAGAAAGTCGAAACAAAGTTTTGATCCCGAGCTCTGGACTGAAGACTCCTCCTCCAACCTGTCGATCCAGTTTAGAGCCATCAGTGTAGAAATTGAACGCATTCCATTCAATTCTTACCAAATGATGTTTTGAATAGATTTGCATTAGAAATGTACTTATAAACCGTTTTAAAGGTAATTCACCTGAAAACTGCTGCTATCTCCCGTTTATCTTTAAGTGAGACCTACACGTGCAAGTGCAGAGAAGTTCGTATGCATTCCTAATGAACGCGTCGCTCATTTTAGTTGTAGATAAGCTTAATTGATGAGACATTAGACCCTATTTGGCCACTATAAATACCGCTTGGCAGTATCCACAAGTTCTATACAAATTTTGTCCATAGTCATGGCCAGAGCTTGCCTAAGTTTTGTACTATTTGTCATCGGCTTGTCCTTGCCATTGACTTGGCAGACTTCCACAGAGGCACCAGATCATTCCTCCAAGCCGATTATAGTGGGCGGTACACGCGCTGCAGAGGGGCAATTTCCACATCAGGTTTCGTTACGTCAAAACGGACGACACATGTGTGGTGGTTCCATTATATCCGCCACCCACATTTTAACGGCTGCTCATTGCGTCTTATCGAGAGGACAAATGTAAATGGGAAGCAATATCTTTTACTGAATTGCTCATCAAATTTGTATCATTTTTGTTATAGAACGCCTGCCTCTCAGCTGACTATACGAGCGGGCAGTCTACTTCTCAATAGCGGCGGAGTTGTTGTACAAGTGGCGGAAGTTAAGAAACATCCACAATATCGGGGTGTTCAACCGGGCAATGATGTGGCTGTGTTACGTCTCAGTGCACCGCTGCAACTCAACTCTAGCAACCTCAAAGCCATTCCCTTGGCTACCAATGACCCTCCAAATGGCGCCACATTGAATATCTCCGGTTGGGGCCAAACCTCTCACACAGGACGCATTTCGAATGAGTTGCTCTATGTAAGCGTGCAGGTGATGGCACGTACCCAATGCAGACGCTTAGCCCGCTTTCTACCGGAATCTGTTATATGTCTAATGCATGGTAGAAATAAGGGCGCCTGTTTTGGTGATTCCGGTGGACCGGCTACGTATCAGGGTACGCTAGTGGGCGCATCCAGTTTTGTAATGGGACGCTGTGGTAGCGCAGCACCCGATGGCTATGCACGAGTCTCTGCTCTACGTAGTTGGATACGACAACAAGCTGGTCTCTAAAAAAATAAAAACCCTACTTTGATGAGCATAAAAAAAACAAACTGTAAAACAATTTGTGTTGTTTTAAACCAAAAGTCTGGTGTTGTTTTTTACATACGACTTCTGGGAAGGATATCAAGGTAAGAAACAAGATTTGAACAACAAATATTAGAGGAAGGGGATGAAATTATTCAAAAAGTTGACTGAAGATAAAAAGAAGCATGGATTGAGGAACGCAACGGGAACTAACAAAAATAGGAAGGGATGAAAAGATGAAATGAAGAGGTAAAACAAGAAAGGGAAAACAGAATGTAACAAAAAAGAACAATTGAGGAGTGCAAAAGCAAGGTAGCAAAATGCCAGAAAGTTGAGTTCGTACTTGCCCAGCCTAAGTATACCCGTTACTCAGAAAGACACGTATTTCATAAACTTAAAAAAAAAATCAATTAACAGAGCATTAACATAATGTTACGTTAACAGTGCTGCCAGCAGAAATGTTGTTATATGGCAGCATAGAATCCGAGCATCATACAAATTGGTCGAATTATAGATAATGACTTGGGAAAGCATGATGAAACGAAGTAACAGTAAAGAAGAAGGCACGATAATTAAATATGGACGGAATGGAAGGAATAAAGCATAATGTTAGAAACGAAAACATACAGGCATGTTCCCAATTTCACTTCCTCTGCAACTTTTCGAAAGTGGAATTGATTCACCAAAACAAAAAAAGTGGTTCGTTTTGAAAAGTAATGCTTGTTGGTCGTTTGAATGAAAAGTAATCTTCAAATTATGCACTCTTACACTTGCTAGATGTACATAAAGTGCATTTTCCTTTCGTCTGTGACCCATTTAGAATTTGTTAGTAAAAATTGATATGCATTTAAGTCTTTAATTGATTTACAAGGAATTTTTTTGTTTATTGTGTCCAGAATTTAACATGGCTCAGCCAAACTGAAAAGTTAAAACTTAACAGTCAGCTTCTCTCATCTTCGGCTGTTCTATTTTCGATCGTTTCGCTTGGAATTGTGGACTCTCTCTTTTGTATCTAGGCGTTTGGACTAGTGCACTGGTCACCAGCTGCATACATAAGCATTCCCGCTGTTTTAGTGTGATTGCTGCTAATTTACGCAAAATTGGTAAAATTGAAATAAAAATTTAATTATGTGTTTATAATTAACTTCAAAGGTATGTATTAACTAAAAGATATGTGTTGGTGACTTGTCATTGTGTTTCGTGCCGTATACTTGTGATTGTTTAAGGTGATACTCTAACTTATAATTTTTACTAGTACATTCAACATTCGTAGAGCTAAACTTTCTTCATAGCAATAGTCAATGCGTTGAAATTTCTAAGCGAATCCAAAATTTCACTTCAAAATTGGCAATGAATTGGAGAGAAAACCATTATGACATAAATAAATTTGAGAAAAACAACAAAGACTGGTTAGATAGTGAACCTATTTTGATAAACTCAAGTTCAAAGACTGGGAGACCCGCATTGAGTTTTAGTGACTGTCAAGAAACTACAAAGAAAAAGAAAATATCTGACATCGCCACAAAAATTCTGTGCGAAGAGCTCATGTCTGCGGCCAGCACTAGCTTATACAAGGCTGGCAAAAGAAATGCATCAATGGTGGTATCTTCACTGACTCTCGATGAACAATTGCCAAAGAGATTAAAATCTGTCATTCAATCTGAAGATGCAAAACAAAGTAAGTATACGGCAGAGGAAGCTTTAGCTTTATATATTGATGGGGGTTACACAAAAAGGGTTTATATGGACTTGGTGAGTGGTACCAAACAGAGGAATGCAAACATATTTCCCACATATAATGTTCTACGGTCTGCAAAGAAAATGTGCTACCCCAATGGGCTACAACTAATCGACCATTCTTTCGAGGTATGTTTTCTGAAGAAGCTTTCGAGGCCAGAAATAAAGACCTTAGAAAATTTCGCTCACATAACTGCCGAAAAATTCTCGCAAAAATGGAGGACTTGGCGCATTCCCTTTTTATTCCTTCTGATACTTTCATTACAATGCTATCAAAAGGTTCAGCGAAGTCTACAAGAAACTACGAACTTTTACATAATGATGTAATAAGTCTTCTTTTGATAAGCAATGAGCATTATATGTCAGATGATAGTTGTTCAGATACTGAATAAGTTCAAAAAATTAAAAAAAAAAATTAAAATTTGTAGCTTATAAAAAAAATATTTTTTTATTTGATTATAATTGTGTTTTAATCTGTAAAAAAAAATTAACCCGACAAAAATCGGATCATTTTTCAAGGAGTTATTAATAAATCGGAGCTAATCTGGCCGAACAATTTCATTCGGAATTGAAAAGGAAACCGAAGCGGAATTGCGTTCGATTTACTTTTCATAAAGTAGCGGAATTGAGAACATGCCTGATAAACTAACTACGAAAGGGAAAAATTCTTACCCGTACAAAAATGTTTTCAAGGATTTTCAAAAGATGGCATCACAAGTATTAAATCGAATCGGACAATGTTGCAACCAACTTAATTTTGAAGTCTCATAATTAGGCTTTCTTTTTATATTCTGTACGAAAGGTACACAGAGTATATTACACTATATCGACTCGGCTGTTGATGCTGATCAAGAATATATTATATATATTTTATATGGTAGGAAATGTTTCCTTCTGCCTGTTACATACATTTGCACGACTTAAGAATACCTATTTACTCTACGAGTAACGGGTTAAAAATTAGTCAAATCTACGATTTTGATGACTTTATTTGAGAGCCAGCAACAGGCAGGATTGCAGCACGCTCTAGACCGTGATAAGCTTAACTGCTACGACTATCAAGCTTTCGCGATATTTAGCGACCAAATCATGGTAAGGAATGTAAGCAGTTGGCACTTAGCCGCTCAGCGAGCAACAAGGAACATTCGTTTAGAACGTCGAGGTCGGGGGATCAACTCCCCGTAAAAGCATAGTTTTTCATTCAATGTTTTTTATTTATTATTTGAAGTGTTTTTAACATTGGTCTCATTCAGCAGATAGTTTCGATTTGTGATTTATGATTAGACATCGTATTTTATGCACTTTTTTAAATGAAGGTTGATTGAGGTGAAAATTTGGAATTTGCTAATTTAATAACCCACTTTCCATTGGAAACTGCATTTTCAATATATGCAAACAAATATGCAAAATATGCAAAATATGCAAAAAATACGAAGAATATGTAATTGTAGAAAAAATGTATAAAAATGTCGAAATTTACAAAAATTTTCATTCTTCAGCTTAGATTATTATAAAGAATATATAGATGGCATATATAGACGGTTAAATGGAAGTTGTAGACCGAGCAAATGAATGGTGTACCTTGAAAGTTCTAAAATATTGGGAAATTTTTAAATTGTTCATTAATTTCAGATTTTTATGAAGATTTTATGGACTGCTAGAGTACACGGGTAAATAAACTAGATGTGGAACAAATGGTCAAAAAATCGCAAAATTTCAAAATTTGACAAATTTTTAAAGAATATAAGATAACTATGAAGGTTGGATAGATGGCTATTGAAGACGCGTATATAAGAGGCTTAGACCAAAAACCGCGAAATTTGTCAAATTTTCATTTGAGTATTTACGAAAGCGCAGGCGTTGGTAAATAACAGGCGTGGATTGAACAGGTCAAAATTTGCTAATTTTTCATATGACCAAAGATTATATGAAGACTTAGTAGACGGCAATATTAGACGGGTAAAAAGGAGGTGAAGATCACACGAACCAAAAACTGGTGGAATAGGAAAAAAAAATTTAACGAGTTTAGATTAAAATGCTAAAGGGGGCGCAGCAACGCACTGCGGGTGCCTGGTATGTAAATATGTATTGCAAAACAGTTTGATGGCAAATCTCATAGCCATTTTTGAATTAAAATGTGTTTTTATCACTCATTTTCGGCATTTAAATTGATTACAAGTTGAATTGGTGACGTTGATTTACAAGTTCAAACAGATTTGCAACAAAATCAGAAAATTGTTAGAACTGAAACATTATGCTATTTCATAAAAACAGATTTTTTGCATATTTTGCATATTTTTTTATGCAAATATGCCAAATTGTTTTTAGCGGACTTAGATCATTGATCAATAAAAATAAGTTTTGTGTTCAATCAGAACTAAAATCGGACATGCGGTTCAAAATATGCAAATATGTAAAATCCGATGTCTATTTATGATTGTCGATTTCACCTGCTGAATTCAGTGATTGTCGATTGCGATTGGTATATCTGACAATCATGATTGCTGAGATGGAATCTAACAAAAAATATGATGGGTGAGACCGTTTACCAATTGCTCGGCCAACTGTTCACCCATAACTGAAAATAAACTGACAGCGCTAAGTACCCTAAAAAAAATTCTCCACAAAAATTAATTGTGGAACTTTAATTTAATTGGGTCGATATTTTGTGAGTATGAAGACTCTTACATGGGAATAATTGCTGATCTGATAACTGATAACGAGCCAACCATTTATATCGCATTCTCCCTAAATCATTCTACAAGGATACAGTACAGATTGGACCAATTCGAATTGCATTTTATGATGTCACGCACAACTTTCGGTCTTCAGCGAAAATCTCTTTAATTTCGCTAAAGAACTCCCACTTATCCACGTTTAAGACTTAGACCCCAGTTTCTTCCATTTGCGCTTTCACTCCACTACATATCCTCGGCTAAAAGAATTTTTTCTAAATTTAAAACTCATTTTATTTATATTGACAATTCATGACACAATAACTACAAGGTAAAGCAACCAAAAGTGCCTTTTCGAAGCGACCGATACACGAGATTACAACTTTGAGTCATTGAACCAAGGCCGACTGAGAAAATCGAAGCTGAGCTGTGCTTCACATTGTATATTTACATCATGTTAACCAATGCTTACTTACTCTCACCGAGTGCATTCATTGTCAAATGTTTTTTATACTAAAACCTAAATTTTTCTAGTGTGAAAATATTTTTGACCAAAGATTCTAAAGCCAGAAAATGCCTTAAACTTAGCCATCAATGTCATTCAGCAGAGACTCCTCAGCAATCGCAAATCGTAAATCAGTAATCGCTAATCGGAATTATCTGCTGAATACGCATCTCTTTCTATATGTTTTTCGTTTATGGAACCAGCTATCTAACTATCGTAAAACAATAAGAAACGCGCCCGTTTTTAAATAATCAGTAGAAAACTATCACACAGGAACGGAAAATAACATTATTAATACTCTGTACCAAAGGTACACAGGCACAGAGTATATATAAGTTTGTGCAAAAGTATATAACCGGGAGAAGGAATCATTTCCGACCTTATAAAGTATATATATTCTTGAACAGCATCAACAGTCGAGTCGATATAGGCATGTCCGTCTGTCCGACCGTATAAACGAACAGATCACAGAGATGTTAAGAGATAGAGGTTTGACATGTATGGGACATGTACTTCTAATACATGCAGGCACATCCCTCCCCCGCAATTTGGAAAAAACGTCATATCTTCCAGAGTTTTGTAGATAGGTGCATCGAACATTTATGTATCGATTCGCTGAAGGAATGATAATGATCGGATGAACGATACACAAGTTATGAGCAAAAAAGGCCAGTTAACACCCACCCCAACAAACCATCCACGCATTCCATTCAACAAAGGCAATCTTAGAAATAGAGAGAGACCGCATCAGCAAATGCGAGCGGCGGCCTGAACTGGTACAGAGTATATATAATAGTCGGGCTTGAGCGACTTTCTCACTTGTTTTTTATAGAACTCTCATAGAAATAAAACTATTAAGAACATTTTTAAAAATTATTCTGAATGCACGAAAACATTTCATATCCATTTTAGAGGTTAATTTTATTAAACTGTCAAGTTTTTGCTGTCTCGAGGTCTCGTTATGTTTGCACATAACTTTAAAACATGAACACACCACACCAAAAAGGAGGCTAGTTGACCAAACAGCTGTTTCATTGGCATCTCTACCAAATCATCAGCACTCTTTGCCTGGTCCACAATCAGCCAACAGCTCCCTCCTCACGCCTGCAATCCCATAATCGCTTGTGAACTCTAATGCGACTCTAAGTTATGTGCAAACATAACGAGACCTCAAGCCAGCATAAACTTGAAGATTTGAAAAACACTTTTCTTTAAGAAAGGGCTTGTTATTTATATCTGTTCAATGTTGTTAATTATCCTCTTGAAGACGGACCCCGAATGTATTTTGAAAAAATACAAAAGAATGCATCGTTTTTATACCCTTGCAAAGTGTATTATAATTTTGCCCAGAAGCTTGCAACGCATAGAAATATTCATTTCCGACCCCATAAACTATATATATTCTTGATCAGGGCGACGAGCTGAGTCGATTGAGCTTTGTCCGTCCGTCTGTCTGTCTGTCTGTTTCTACGCAAACTAGTCTCTCAGTTTTAAAGCTATCGAGCTGAAATTTTGCACAAAGTCTTCTTTTTACTGCACGCTGCTAATATGTCGGAACCGACCGGATCGGATGACTATATCTAATATCTGCCATAGGATCCATCGGTCAAAAAATGGGTCTTAGTGAAAAAAACTTTTTTGTTTTCAATGTTAGCGTCCTTAAATTTGGTCATTATTAATATTATATGCATTCAAACAGATTTGCAAAATTTTGGTCAAGATCGGATGACTATATCTTATAGCTGCCATAGGACCGATCGGTCGGAAATTGAGTCTTAGTAAGAAATTTTTTTTTATTTTTATGTTAGCGTCCTTAAACTCGCTGATGACTAATTTTATATGCTTTCAAATAGATTCGCAAAATTGGGTCAAAATCGGATGACTATATCTTAAGGCTGCCATAGGGCCGATCGCGATCGGTCGGAAATTGAGTCTTAGTGAGAAAAACTTATTTGTTTTCAATTTTATCGTTCTTAAACTCGGCGTTTGTTAATTTGATATGTTTTCAAAAAGATTCGCGAAACTTGGTCGAAATCAGATGTTTATCTGTCGGAAAATGGGTTAAAGTTAGAAAAGTTTTTTGATTTTTATGTAAGTCTTAAACTGTGACATTTGCATTTGCAAGGGTATAAAAACTTCGGCACAGACGAAGTTAGCTTGGCCTTCTCGCTAATTACTTGGATGGGACGGATGACCTCGAGCCGGCGTAACCAAACATTTGGATAAATATAGTAGGTAACTTATTGTTTATACAAATATATCGTAAGCAAAACATGTTGGGGGAAAACTGAAAATTAATTTGAATTTAGCGGAATCTTCTCTGGTCCAAAAGCTGACCTTTATTTTTAAACCTGTGTAATCTAAGCTCATAATAAAATTTTGCAAATTTCTCGTTTTTTTGGACCATTTGAGCTACACCTCCTATTTACCCGTCTATTTACCCGTCTGATTCCCAGTTACAATGACAGTTGCTTCCATACATGTATGAACGCCTGCCAGAGGCAGTCCCCGTTGAAGAAGACTCTTTAAAACATCTATTCAAGTTATACCAAATGATGTTTTGAATAGATTTGCATTAGTAATGCACTGAAAAACTGTTTTAAAGGTACTTCACCTTAAAACTGCAGCTATCTCTCGTTTATCTTTAAGTGAGACCTACACGTGCAAGTGCAGAGAAGTTCGTATGCATACCTAATGAACGACGCGTTCTTTTAAGTTGTTGATAAGCTTAATTGATGAGACATTAGACATTAGGGCCAAAGAGGCCCTATAAATACCGCTTGGCAGTATCCACAAGTTCTATACAAATTTTGTCCATAGTCATGGCCAGAGCTTGCTTAAGTTTTGTACTATTTGTCATCGGCTTGTCCTTGCCATTGACTTGGCAGTCTTCCACAGAGGCACCAGATCATTCCTCCAAGCCGATTATAGTGGGCGGCACTCGCGCTGCAGAGGGACAATTTCCACATCAGGTTTCGTTACGTCGAAACGAACGTCACATGTGTGGTGGTTCCATTATATCCGCCACCCACATTTTAACGGCTGCTCATTGCGTCTTATCGAGAGGACAAATGTAAATGGGAAGCAATATCTTTTACTGAATTTCTCATCAAATTTGTATAATTTTTGTTATAGAACGCCTGCCTCTCAGCTGACCATACGAGCGGGCAGTCTACTTCTCAATAGTGGCGGAGTTGTTGTACAAGTGGCGGAAGTTAAGAAACATCCGCAATTCGGGGGTATTAACACTAACCCGGGAAATGATGTGGCTGTGTTACGTCTCAGTGCACCGCTGCAACTCAACTCTAGCAACCTCAAAGCCATTTCATTGGCTACCAATGACCCTCCAGATAGCGCCACTTTGAGTATCTCCGGTTGGGGCCAAACTTCTCACAGAGGACGCATTTCGAATGAGTTGCTCTATGTTAGCGTGCAGGTGATGGCACGTACCCAATGCAGACGCTTAGCCCGCTTTCTACCGGAATCTGTTATATGTCTAGTGCATGGTAGAAATAAAGGCGCCTGTTTTGGTGATTCCGGTGGACCGGCTACGTATCAGGGTACGCTAGTGGGCGCAGCCAGTTTTGTAATGGGACGCTGTGGTAGCGCAGCACCCGATGGCTATGCACGAGTCTCTGTTCTACGTAGTTGGATACAACAACAAGCTGGTCTCTGAAAAAATAATAACCCTACTTTGATGAGCATAAAAAAAACTATAAAACAAATTTGCGTTGTTTTAAACCAAAAGTCTGGTGTTTTTTTTTTACATACGACTTCTGGGAAGGCTATCAAGGTAAGAATCAAGATTTGAACAACAAATATTAGAGGAAGGAGATGAAATTATTTAAAAAGTTGACTGAAGATAAAAAGAAGCATGGATTGAGGAACGCAAAGGGAACTGACAAAAAAAGGGAAAGAAGAAGATGAAATGAAGAGGTAAAACTAGAATGGAAAAAGAATGTGTAACCAAACAGAACAAGTGGGGAGTGCAAAAGCAATGAAGCATTAAGCCAATATGTTTAAGTCGTACGTGCCCAACCTAAAAGTATCCGTTTATCAGAAAGAGACATATTTCCTAAACTTTGAAAAAATCAGTTAACAGAACATTAACATTATGTTAAGTTAACAGTGCTGACAGCAAAAATGCTGTTACATGGCAGTAGATGTATATAATCCGATCTTCATACAAATTTTTTCGGAGTGAAACGAAATGAACGGAATGGAAGGAATAAAGTATAATGTAAGAAACGATGACATATACTAACTGGGAAAGGGAAGAATTAGGTTGAGAGGAACAAAAGTATATTGAAAGCTTTCGAAGTTTCTGTGTAAATAAGTAATATTTTCCTTGCTTTATTTCCCAACATTTTATTGCTGCTACCTAAATATCAGACTTTTCTGTTGTAGAATTGTTCGTATCACATAACGATGACATATAACAGTGAATGTATGTAAATTTTTGTGCATGTAAGAACTTCAGAACCGACCTTCATAGAGTTTTTACAATAAAATTGGCCAAAATTAAATAAATAAATCAACATAAATTGCAGGACCTGAGCAACACACAGTGGTTCAAACTGATCTGTAAGGACTTAATGACACGATATTATTCGTTGTTTTAATTAAATGCGTGTGGAGGATAATGCTATATAAGTTTTTAGCTGTTGATTTCTATAGTAAGTAAGAACGGCTTCCCCCTTACTCAGGGAAAAAAATGTTAACAGCCTTCCCTTATGTTAATTTACAGAGCATTTACATTAGTGCTGGAAAATGTAATAACATTAACATTATGTTAGCAGACTGAATATGCTGACCCCAAATATATGTAAAAAAAAAATTTTTTTCAAGGAAAAGCCGACAAATATGCAAGTCCAGATGTTTGTAATGCATAGAAGGAAGCATCTCCGACCACACAAAGTATATATATTCTTGATCAGCATGACGAGCAGAGTTGATATAGCCATGTCCGTCTGTCCGTCCACTAGTTTTAAAGCTTTACCAAACTTTGCACGAAGCCTTGCACGAACCAGCCGGATCGGATGACTATAGCATATAGCTGCCATAGGAACCATCGGTCGAAAAGCTAGTTTTAGTGAGAAAAACTTTTCAACTTCAACGTTAACGTCCTTAAACCTCGTATTTATAAGTTTTCTATGCTTTCACATAATTCCACCAAGTTTTATGAAAATCGGACAACTATATAGTATAGCTGCCATACAAAAGATATGTCTGAAAAAAGTCTTAGTAGGAAAAACTTAATTGTTTTCAATGCTTTTTCTCCCAAACTTGTAACTGATCAATAATTTATGCTACTACACAATTCTACCAAGTTTAACTCAAATCGGATGACTATAGCATATAGCTGCCATAGGAACGATCGGTCGAAAAAGTGTCGGTGTAGTGAGAAAAACTTTTTTGTTTTCAATGGTAGCGTCTTTATACCTTCCAGTTGTGTATTTGATCAGTTTTCACACAATTTTGAGGAGTTCGGTCAAAATCGGATGAATATATCGTATAGCTACCATATAACAAACTGGCAGGCAAATGATCAAAGTAGTGGCGCCATCAAGCTACAAGGGTATATAAACTTCGGTCGAGCCAAAGTTAGCTTTCCTCTATATATTTTTCAAGTCAAATATTGTGAGGTTTTTGAACTATCCATAGATATATTGAGCAAACAACTTGATTTAAAATTCATTTTTTAAAGTTGTACCTCAGAAATTTCAAGTAGACGAAAGCAAACAGGATAAAAATGAAACTGAGCTGTTTGTAATTTCGCGATCGAAATTGTTAAGGCTACCATTCAGCTGAATTATAATTCGAAAACGATTCGAACATTCATCGAAAAAAAAATCGACATCAATTTCACTAGGAAACGGGAACATCATAATAAAAACGATTTGGAATTCCACTTTTTCAATCCACTCGGAAATGGGAACAGACCTGATAGTCTTCCACGACAAGAAGACGACTCTGATGCCAGTGCCAACACAAAAAATCAAGTGAAAGTATAACTAAAAGGGATGTAAAACAAAAGTTCTTGGCGGAGCTCGGAATAATGGAAAGTTTGTTCAAAAAGAATCGCGAATTTTGAAATTACGCTGTCTACGTATATTCGATTTTAGATTTTCTATTTTTTGGTAGCGTTACGTTGGTACTCATGTCCAATGGAAGCCAAGAACGAAGAAAACGCACCAAGTTCGGTCGAAAGTGAAGGTTTTCCACACAGTTTTTATACTCTCTACCAAAGGTATATAAAGTTTGTGCAAAAGTATGTAACAGGGAGAAGGAATCATTTCCGACCCTATAAAGTATATACATTCCTGATCAGCATCAACAGCCGAGTCGATATAGCCATGTCCGTCTGTCTGTCTGTCTGTCTGTCTGTTCGCCTGTATGAACGCACAGATCTCAGAGATGGTAAGAGATAGAGGTTTGACATGTATGGGATATATATTTTTTATACTTGCAGGTAGATCAAGTTAATTTTCAATTTTTACCACGACCCCTCCAGCCTCCGCAATTTGGAAAAAACGTTATTCCTTCTACAGTTTTGATGATAGATGGTTCGTAGATTCGCACAACGCGGTGCGCTCTCTAAGTTTCTATCGCTCTCTCTCCCTCTCTTGATTCGTGAGCAAGTGCGAGGGTAAGGGTACAGAGCAACGATGCCCAGCCGTATGCTCTTTGAGTACGTTTTATTTTTGTAATTGCACCGAAGATAGGAAATCAATGATCGTATACATGCAGGGCGCGACGTATACAAAACGACACACAAGTAAACGATTTCGTGAGTGTGCGTCGCGCAGAAGAAAAACCGGTTTTGTTCTCTGCTTTGATTGGTGTTTGCGAGCGCAAGAAAACTGACCAACAACAATTTCATTATTGGTATTGGTGCTTTTCTTTGGGAGTATTGGTGAGTGCTCTGTCGTATGCTGCTTTTGGGCATGCCTGGTAGAGTATGTTATGGTCGGGCTTGACCGACTTTCTTTGTTGTTTTTGATTGCAGGGGCGTGGTGCACCATCAATAAACAAAAAAACAATCAATAAGGAATATTACCTGCAAGTTATGCGCAATTAGAGTGAAGCTACACCCAGAAAAAAGATTTTCCTTAAATTTTAAGAAAATGGATTTTATTACCTATAATGTGATTTTCAGGCAATAATTTCCCAAAATATAGGGCATTTCACCTAAAAAATCTTGTTTTAGGACTACATTTTGTAGGAATCTTTTACCTTAAAATTATGCCATTTTCCTAAACTTAGTATTATTGTTTCATATATATAAAAAAAATTATAAACAAAAATTTACAAAGCCTTTATTTCAAGTTAAGAATGAATTTATTTTATATATTTAAGAATTATAATTACCATACCATTTTTTAATTCTTTAATAATATTAAATATAAAGGAAGACAGTCATTTTACATTTTTAGTTGATCAATTACTCATGAGAACTAAAGAAAACTATACTCAGGATTGTCTAGAATGTAATGTGGCAGAGTCTGGGGTTCGTGAGAACTCTTTTTTCAATAAAATTAATAATTTCACAATTTTAGACAATTACTCTTCCGATTTGTTGCGCGATGTCTTTAAGGGCATTTTTAATTTTGATATTTGCCATATTCTTTTATATTTTATAAAAGAAAAAATATTCGATTTAGAGTTCTTCAATATACGCAAACAATCTTTCCCATATGGGGAAACAGAAATTGGTAATACCTCTCCACCAATTAATATTCTGCCACTAGTTCATCACTTCACACATTTTGTTGGAGATAAGGTTCCTCAGGGCAACAAAGTATGGAGTTTTCTGCTTAATTTATCAGAGCTCTTGGACTTGCTTTGTCTATTTCAATATTCACAGTGGGATATATTGAACTTGCAAAATCGTATTATTATTCACAGCAAAAAATATACAGCGCTATTTAATGATACCCTCAAGCCAAAACACCATTTTGTAACCCATTATCCACAATTCATACAAATGTCTGGACCTTTAAGATACCTTTGGACGTTTCCATTCGAATCTAAGCATCGAGAACTCGAATCATATTGTAAAAATATTAATAGCCGAGTAAATTTAACATATTCAATATCAGTAAAGTACAATTTCATGTACGCCAACAAAATGTTAAATTTAAAAAAAAAACATTTATCATTCAGTAAATCAACATGTCTTTTTAAAAATTCTATCGCATTTTATCAATTTCAAATAACTTTTCCAGAAAAAGATTTTTCCACAGCAAGAAGCTATTTGTACGTAAAAAATTTGGTATCTGGTTTAAGCGTGGGTTAATTATTTTTTTCAACAATCAATTATATCAATGGATGAAAACGTATTTATATTTTGCCAAGAATTGGAATCAGAGTTTCGAAAACATTTTAATAGTAACGAAATAATGAATCGCCTTAATTTTAAATTAATAGACCTTAAGCCTAAAAATAACCCCCCTATTCATATCCACAAATTTAATTTAAGTTCTTATGTAAAGCCAAAGCTATATTAGTATGTAAGATTTTTCAATATTAAAAAAGAAACCTTAAATTCTATATAACTGGTTTGATTTTTTTGAAGCATAAATAATAAATAAATTAAGGCTATATTCTACTACCTAAAAAAATAGAAAACGGATATTTATTGCCTAAAATGTAGGCCTTTCTATTACCTAAAAACGACGTTTTAAGGTATTACATTGCCAAAGTTTTTGTTTGTGCTGGCTCAAAGGTAATTTAATACAAATCAATATCATTTTAAACAGAAATATCTCACAACATTTCGGAATAGCTATTGTTTAGTCTGTACAAGCTGTTTCGGACCACAATTCACTCATCAGCAGACTTTGTTATTACATTGCCTAAAATTGTAGGTCAACTATTACCTAAAAAGCTTGTTTATTGACTAAAATGTAGGCCTTTCTATTACCTAAAAAGACGTTTTATGGCCATACATTGCCTAAAATTTTAGGTCACATATTACCTAAAAATCAAATTTATTGCCTAGAACACTTTAGGTAATAAGGCCTGAAATTAAGTCTATATATTCCTTGGCTGTCAGTTTAGTTAAAATGGACTTAAATTTCTGGTAATTTTCAACAGTTTTAGATAATATTTTTTCTGAGTGTATCCTTCACAAAAGCCGGGAATTGTGGAAGAACAAAAAATTTACTTTTGCACCATGATAATGACGCAGCCACCATATTCCCGCGTCCTGGCAATCTGTGACTTTTTTCTGTTCCCAAAACTAAAGAGGCCACATGAAAGAAGACATCGGAGGAGTTAGCTAGGTCACAAAAACTGATTTTTTGAGTGCTTCGAGGACTGGAAGAAACGTTGGCATAAATGTATTATATATATGCGGGGGGGATTATTTTGAAGGGAACAAAATAGATTTTAGTAAAGAAATTAATTTTTTTTTTGAAAAAACACAAAATTCGAGATACTTATTGAACAAACCTCGTTTATTAGACTGTGCAACACTAAAAAGTTGATCGAGTAGAGACCAAAAAAATTCTGAAAGGGTATGATGGTAATACAAAAACCTTCG